>JAZGTH010000070.1:6957500-7190000 GCA_036877525.1 Chromobotia macracanthus | reverse complement strand
CTTTGTCCACAGCCTTTATTTTCACACAAATATAGTCCATTGTCAGGCAGCTGAAGTTAATTTGATCAACATTGGAGACATTTAACTCTTCTGTTCAGTCAAAAGGCCTGTTTCATGCTCATTTTTGGGGCATTGAAAAGCCGTGATTGGCAGAAAAATAATGTTTCCTTTAACAATTCAGGGCAATTAGTTTCCCAGGGGGAAGTGACGGGCTGCTCTGGCTGCCACACAACTCTTCTTTGTCACTTTATGGACCGTCATCCGTCAACTGTCACAGTGTCTCAAAGAACCTCCAGCGAAATATTTCCCTCAGCTTTCCCAGAACAACAGACTGAATCAGAGAGAGAAAGAGAGAGAGAGAGAGAGAGAGAGAATGTGTGTGTGTGTGATAAAATGTGTCAGTGCATCGTTTTTAACAAAAATACAGAGCAAGATGCAGCAGGCATGTAGTAGATGTGTTAGTCTTGATGTGTGTGAGTGTGTACGGGTTTATCTATGTTTGTGAGGGTCAGATGTCCTCACTAACAGTGAAATATCATGACAACCAACCAGACGGTTTACTGGTCATCACTAAGTAAAAAGGCTCATAAATCAAGCAGATCAAGTTTTTCTTTAAATGTAATGTCAGTCACATGTTTGTGTGGGGGTAAGGTTTAGAGGGAGGGTTAGGGTTGAGAGAGAGAAAATATCATTAGCCTGATATAAAATCAGTGGAAGTCTATGGAGTGACCTCACTAATGTAGACAAACAAATGATGTGTGTGTGTGTGTGTGAGGTCATGCACAAAGCAGCATCTTTCAAAAGGTTTCACACATTCCTAAAACTATTTAATTTGAAGCAAATCTGATTTTTTTTTGTTTTGTTAAATGTTTCATTTATCAGGCAGAAAGGGCAGATTTATTTAAATTATATGTTAAGATTCAGAGGAGCAAAACTCTAAACACACATTTCTGCATTTCTCAGATGCTTTAATGAAGGTGTATGAGCACATGTGTTCTCCGAGCATTGAACCCGTGACCCTTCTGGCTTCAGGGCTGTGTAGATGTAGATGTGTAGA
Organism: Chromobotia macracanthus; assembly: GCA_036877525.1. Lineage (NCBI taxonomy): Eukaryota > Metazoa > Chordata > Actinopteri > Cypriniformes > Botiidae > Chromobotia > Chromobotia macracanthus. The sequence continues at coordinate 7,188,943 of JAZGTH010000070.1, read as the reverse complement.
TGTAGTTGAGCAGATCTCAGAGCAGTGTGTGTGTGTCTTTGGATGGCTGACTCATTTTTGTTAGTATGCTGTGTGAATGAAGGTATTAATGTCCATCAGCATTGACTTTGTTAGCTGTCTTCTCACCCTGGGAGGCCTGGAGTTCAAAGGTTAATCAGTCAGCCAGGCCCCCTCACACACACACTTTCTGTCTCTTTCTTTCACACACACACTCTCTCACCTCTCTCTCTCACACACACACTCTCTCTGTCTCTCTCTCACACTTACACTCTCTGTCTCTCTCTCACACACTCTCTTTCTGTCGTTCTCTCTTACACACTGTCCCTCACTTTCTCACACACACACCTGACAGCTCAGAGGGAATGTAGTGAACTCAGTGTGGTGAGAGGGTGGTCACCTCTGTAGGTCAAAGATCATTCAGGAGGGCTGTGGTGGTCCGGGCAGTCAGTGAGAACACACATCCTTTCTGCTGCTCTGCTCCACAACAATAGTTGCGTTAGTGCAGTCAGTGTCTCCACACAGCACTGCTGACGTGCTTCTGCTCACAGATGTATCATGCTACTGCTGTGCTTTTCCTGTAGCATGGTTGAATCACAAATTTTAAACATTCACCATGTTAATGTAAGTATGTAATGATATATGTCAAGTATGTAATCATATATGTAATGTATCATGTATGTAAATATTATGTTATATAATATTTAGTTATTATATATAGATTTTTTATGTCATGCCAATAAAGCACACCTAATATATATTAGGTGTGCTTTATTGGCATGACAAAAACTATACATTTGTTTTGCCAAAGCAACTGCAGCTGGGCTGTTTACAAATAGTGCACATATCTCTCTCTCTTTCCCCCTCACTCAGAGCACCTCTCTTTCACATTTACACACAGTGGGAAGCGTGATGAGGCTGTTTAGGCGGCTCTTGTGCGATTCGCTGCAACCTCGCGGACCCCCCACCTCACGGCTTATTCACACCCACAGTGCTGTGCTTAATATGTGGATTCTGTGGGGCCCCCAGGGGCTGGGCTAAAAGTCAGGCCCTCACAGCAGCAGGTCAGCACCAGGGCTTTAGAAAACGAGCATGTAAACAGAATGTTACCTTCTGACCCACTGTCATGACTCCTGTCTTAAGACCAAACCCGCTGGGCCACTGCATTCGACACGCCTATTACTGAAAGAATGCCCGCTCGCCCCTCACACCATAGGAAGAGAGAGAGAGAGAAATGTGTTTTTCTCAAGCTATACTCATTCATGAATGCATTGCTCTTTCTCTCTTTCTCTGGTTCAAGATTTAAATAGCTTTATTGGCCTAAGCATTATATTACCTCTCTCTCTCTGTCTCTGATGTGCTGGTATGGTTCTGGGTCCAGTCTGTTGTCAGTCTGGGTGTTGTCAGTCTGGGTGTTTCTCCTCTGTTGTTGTATAATACTAATGTTTCATATTATTTCAAATGTATGAAATAATACAAGCAGGACTGTGATATAGAAGTGATGTAGCAGTCAGTATGTCTGAGAGCACAGAAGTGTTTGACATACAGTTCATCTGTGACTGTGGTCATAGTAAACAGTCAGCAGAAGTCGCATCACGCTGTGTGCAGATGAAGAACTGGAGATGTGTGTGCTTTATGAGAGCGGCCGTGGGCTCTTTTACAGGCCCATAAATACATTGTTATTAGGTGTTGGGAGAGAGCTGAGATTTATCCCAGCGATTAGCCGGCTAGTGTTCTCTCTCCATTAATCCAGCCACACACACTGGATTTCATCTCTCTCAAGTAAATTATTTGCTATGGGGAGTTAATTATCTCTCGTTTAAGGTGCAGTTTTTTAAGCAGCTGCAGGTCTTTGACTCTTCAGTTGTGGACTTCATGAATTGTTAACTGCACAGTCTCTGTCAAACCACCTCACATGCTTGTGAGCAAAACTGAAATGCCTTGTTATTTAGTCACAGAGTAATTTACAGTCTCGTATTGATTTCATGGAACAGTTTTAGTGTCTTAGTTTTAGTATTTTTAATAAAATGTTTATTTTTGATGCATGTTAAGTGTCATTCTTCTGCTAGCAGGTCTAGCTGGTGATGTGCAGTTTTAATATTGACCAGTCAGCACACTCATACACCCACTTGTTCACAAACACACGCTTACACACGTTTATGTAAAGATCTGAATGAAGGTATGACAGACTTCTGTTGCTTTAATCTATCAATTTTCTATAATAAGTTGAATCTATCAGTTTTGTCCTCAAAAGTCTGAGTGTGTACTGTACACACAGACCACAGCACTAGGTGGAGCTGTTCTGCACAGGGACGTGGTTGACACCTCTCTTAAACTCTGTCTGCAGAATCACAGATCAACGCTTTGAGAAGGTGCTGTACTTCATCTTTGGTGACTTCAACTTTAGGTTGGACTCCAGGCAGGTTGTTGAGGTGAGTGAAACTCTGACTACATCTCACTCGCATACTTGGCCTGCATGCTACTCACTCTGTTTAAAGTTCTGTGTGAAGTTACAGTACAGAGTTATACAGTTCTAGAGTTACAGTACAGAGGTATACAGTTCTAGAGTTACAGTACAGAGGTATACAGTTCTAGAGTTACAGTACAGAGGTATACAGTACTAGAGTTACAGTACAGAGTTATACAGTTCTAGAGTTACAGTACAGAGTTATACAGTACTAGAGTTACAGTACAGAGGTATACAGTACTAGAGTTACAGTACATAGGAATACAGTACTAGAGTTACAGTACAGAGTTATACAGTACTAGAGTTACAGTACAGAGTTATACAGTTCTAGAGTTACAGTACAGAGTTATACAGTACTAGAGTTACAGTACAGAGTTATACAGTTCTAGAGTTACAGTACAGAGTTATACAGTACTAGAGTTACAGTACAGAGATATACAGTACTAGAGTTACAGTACAGAGGTATACAGTACTAGAGTTACAGTTCATAGGAATACAGTACTATAGTTACAGTACAGAGGTAAACAGTACTAGAGTTACAGTTCATAGGTATACAGTTCTTGAGTTACAGTACATAGGAATACAGTACTATAGTTACAGTACAGAGGTATACAGTACTATAGTTACAGTTCATAGGTATACAGTTCTAGAGTTACAGTTCAAGAGGAATACAGTACTAGAGTTACAGTACAGAGGTATACAGTACTAGAGTTACAGTACAGAGGTATACAGTACTATAGTTACAGTTCATAGGTATACAGTTCTAGAGTTACAGTACAGAGTTATACAGTTCTAGAGTTACAGTACATAGGAATGCAGTACTAGAGTTACAGTACAGAGGTATACAGTACTAGAGTTAGTTACAGTACAGAGTTATACAGTTCTAGAGTTACAGTACAGAGGTATACAGTACTAGAGTTACAGTACAGAGTTATACAGTTCTAGAGTTACAGTACATAGGAATGCAGTACTAGTTACAGTACAGAGGTATACAGTACTAGAGTTAGTTACAGTACAGAGTTATACAGTTCTAGAATTACAGTACATAGGAATACAGTACTAGAGTTACAGTACAGATGTATACAGTTCTAGAGTTACAGTACAGAGGTATACAGTCCTACAGTTACAGTACATAGGAATACAGTACTAGAGTTAGTTACAGTACAGAGGTATGCAGTACTAGAGTTGGTTACAGTACAGAGTTATACAGTTCAAGAGTTACAGTACAGAGTTATACAGTTCCTGAGTTACAGTACAGAGGTATACAGTTCTAGAGTTACAGTACAGAGGTATACAGTTCTAGAGTTACAGTACATAGGAATACAGTACTAGAGTTACAGTACAGAGGTATACAGTACTAGAGTTACAGTACAGAGGTATACAGTACTAGAGTTATACAGTACTAGAGTTACAGTACAGAGGTATACAGTACTAGAGTACGGTACAGAGGTATACAGTACTATAGTTACAGTTCATAGGAATACAGTACTAGAGTTACAGTACAGTACTATAGTTACAGTTCATAGGAATACAGTACTAGAGTTACAGTTCATAGGAATACAGTACTAGAATTACAGTACAGTACTATAGTTACAGTTCATAGGAATACAGTACTAGAGTTACAGTTCATAGGAATACAGTACTAGAGTTACAGTACAGTACTATAGTTACAGTTCATAGGAATACAGTACTAGAGTTACAGTTCATAGGAATACAGTACTAGAGTTACAGTACAGTACTATAGTTACAGTTCATAGGAATACAGTACTAGAGTTACAGTTCATAGGAATACAGTACTAGAGTTACAGTACAGAGGTATACAGTACTAGCGTTACAGTACAGAGGTATACAGTACTACAGTTACAGTACAGAGGTATACAGTACTTGAGTTAGTTACAGTACAGAGGTATACAGTACTAGAGTTACAGTACAGAGGTATACAGTACTAGAGTTACAGTACAGATGTATACAGTTCTAGAGTTACAGTACAGAGGTATACAGTACTAGAGTTACAGTACAGAGGTATACAGTACTAGAGTTACAGTACAGAGTTATACAGTTCTAGAGTTACAGTACAGAGGTATACAGTACTAGAGTTACAGTACATAGGAATACAGTACTAGAGTTACAGTACAGAGGTATACAGTACTAGAGGTACAGTACAGAGGTATACAGTACTAGAGTTACAGTACAGAGGTATACAGTTCTAGAGTTACAGTACAGAGGTATACAGTACTAGAGTTACAGTACAGAGGTATACAGTACTAGAGTTACAGTACAGAGTTATACAGTTCTAGAGTTACAGTACAGAGGTATACAGTACTACAGTTACAGTACAGAGGTATACAGTACTAGAGTTACAGTACATAGGTATAGAGTTCTAGAGTTACAGTACAGAGGTATACAGTACTACAGTTACAGTACAGAGGTATACAGTACTAGAGTTAGTTACAGTACAGAGTTATACAGTTCTAGAATTACAGTACATAGGAATACAGTACTAGAGTTACAGTACAGATGTATACAGTTCTAGAGTTACAGTACAGAGGTATACAGTCCTACAGTTACAGTATATAGGAATACAGTACTAGAGTTAGTTACAGTACAGAGGTATGCAGTACTAGAGTTGGTTACAGTACAGAGTTATACAGTTCTAGAGTTACAGTACAGAGTTATACAGTTCCTGAGTTACAGTACAGAGGTATACAGTTCTAGAGTTACAGTACAGAGGTATACAGTTCTAGAGTTACAGTACATAGGAATACAGTACTAGAGTTACAGTACCGAGGTATACAGTACTAGAGTTATACAGTACTAGAGTTACAGTACAGAGGTATACAGTACTAGAGTACGGTACAGAGGTATACAGTACTAGAGTTACAGTTCATAGGAATACAGTACTAGAGTTACAGTACAGTACTATAGTTACAGTTCATAGGAATACAGTACTAGAGTTACAGTTCATAGGAATACAGTACTAGAGTTACAGTACAGTACTATAGTTACAGTTCATAGGAATACAGTACTAGAGTTACAGTACATAGGAATACAGTACTAGAGTTACAGTACAGTACTATAGTTACAGTTCATAGGAATACAGTACTAGAGTTACAGTACAGTACTATAGTTACAGTTCATAGGAATACAGTACTAGAGTTACAGTTCATAGGAATACAGTACTAGAGTTACAGTACAGTACTATAGTTACAGTTCATAGGAATACAGTACTAGAGTTACAGTTCATAGGAATACAGTACTAGAGTTACAGTACAAAGGTATACAGTACTAGCGTTACAGTACAGAGGTATACAGTACTACAGTTACAGTACAGAGGTATACAGTACTAGAGTTAGTTACAGTACAGAGGTATACAGTACTAGAGTTAGTTACAGTACAGAGGTATACAGTACTAGAGTTACAGTACAGATGTATACAGTTCTAGAGTTACAGTACAGAGGTATACAGTACTACAGTTACAGTACAGAGTTATACAGTACTAGAGTTACAGTACAGAGGTATACAGTACTAGAGTTACAGTACATAGGAATACAGTACTAGAGTTACAGTACAGAGTTATACAGTTCTAGAGTTACAGTACAGAGGTATACAGTACTAGAGTTACAGTACATAGGAATACAGTACTAGAGTTACAGTACAGAGGTATACAGTACTAGAGGTACAGTACAGAGGTATACAGTACTAGAGGTACAGTACAGAGGTATACAGTTCTAGAGTTACAGTACAGAGGTATACAGTACTAGAGTTACAGTACAGAGTTATACAGTTCTAGAGTTATAGTACAGAGTTATACAGTACTACAGTTACAGTACAGAGTTATACAGTACTAGAGTTACAGTACAGAGTTATACAGTTCTAGAGTTACAGTACAGAGGTATACAGTACTAGAGTTACAGTACAGAGGTATACAGTTCTAGAGTTACAGTACAAAGTTGTACAGTACTAGAGTTAGTTACAGTACAGAGATGTACAGTACTACAGTTAGTTACAGTACAGAGGTATACAGTACTAGAGTTACAGTACAGAGGTATACAGTACTAGAGTTACAGTACAGAGGTATACAGTTTTAGAGTTACAGTACAGAGATATACAGTTCTAGAGTTACAGTACAGAGGTATACAGTACTAGAGTTACAGTACATAGGTATACAGTACTAGAGTTACAGTACAGAGGTATACAGTACTACAGTTACAGTACAGAGTTATACAGTACTACAGTTACAGTACAGAGTTATACAGTACTACAGTTAGTTACAGTACAGAGGTATACAGTACTAGAGTTACAGTACATAGGTATAGAGTTCTAGAGTTACAGTACAGAGGTATACAGTACTACAGTTACAGTACAGATGTATACAGTACTAGAGTTAGTTACAGTACAGAGTTATACAGTTCTAGAATTACAGTACATAGGAATACAGTACTAGAGTTACAGTACAGATGTATACAGTTCTAGAGTTACAGTACAGAGGTATACAGTCCTACAGTTACAGTACATAGGAATACAGTACTAGAGTTAGTTACAGTACAGAGGTATGCAGTACTAGAGTTGGTTACAGTACAGAGTTATACAGTTCTAGAGTTACAGTACAGAGTTATACAGTTCCTGAGTTACAGTACAGAGGTATACAGTTCTAGAGTTACAGTACAGAGGTATACAGTTCTAGAGTTACAGTACAGAGGTATACAGTTCTAGAGTTACAGTACAGAGGTATACAGTACTAGAGTTATACAGTACTAGAGTTACAGTACAGAGGTATACAGTACTAGAGTACGGTACAGAGGTATACAGTACTATAGTTACAGTTCATAGGAATACAGTACTAGAGTTACAGTACAGTACTATAGTTACAGTTCATAGGAATACAGTACTAGAGTTACAGTTCATAGGAATACAGTACTAGAGTTACAGTACAGTACTATAGTTACAGTTCATAGGAATACAGTACTAGAGTTACAGTTCATAGGAATACAGTACTAGAGTTACAGTACAGTACTATAGTTACAGTTCATAGGAATACAGTACTAGAGTTACAGTACAGTACTATAGTTACAGTTCATAGGAATACAGTACTAGAGTTACAGTACAGTACTATAGTTACAGTTCATAGGAATACAGTACTAGAGTTACAGTTCATAGGAATACAGTACTAGAGTTACAGTACAGAGGTATACAGTACTAGCGTTACAGTACAGAGGTATACAGTACTACAGTTACAGTACAGAGGTATACAGTACTAGAGTTAGTTACAGTACAGAGGTATACAGTACTAGAGTTACAGTACAGATGTATACAGTTCTAGAGTTACAGTACAGAGTTATACAGTACTAGAGTTACAGTACAGAGGTATACAGTACTAGAGTTACAGTACAGAGGTATACAGTACTAGAGTTACAGTACATAGGAATACAGTACTAGAGTTACAGTACAGAGTTATACAGTTCTAGAGTTACAGTACAGAGGTATACAGTAGTTACATACAGAGGTATACAGTACAGGGTACAGTACAGAGGTATACAGTTCTAGAGGTACAGTACAGAGGTATACAGTACTAGAGTTACAGTACAGAGGTATACAGTACTAGAGTTACAGTACAGAGGTATACAGTTCTAGAGTTATAGTACAGAGTTATACAGTACTACAGTTACAGTACAGAGGTATACAGTACTAGAGTTACAGTACAGAGTTATACAGTTCTAGAGTTACAGTACAGAGGTATACAGTACTAGAGTTACAGTACAGAGGTATACAGTTCTAGAGTTACAGTACAGAGTTGTACAGTACTAGAGTTAGTTACAGTACAGAGATGTACAGTACTACAGTTAGTTACAGTACAGAGGTATACAGTTCTAGAGTTACAGTACAGAGTTGTACAGTACTAGAGTTAGTTACAGTACAGAGATGTACAGTACTACAGTTAGTTACAGTACAGAGGTATACAGTACTAGAGTTACAGTACAGAGGTATACAGTACTAGAGTTACAGTACAGAGGTATACAGTTTTAGAGTTACAGTACAGAGATATACAGTTCTAGAGTTACAGTACAGAGGTATACAGTACTAGAGTTACAGTACATAGGTATACAGTACTACAGTTACAGTACAGAGGTATACAGTACTAGAGTTACAGTACAGAGTTATACAGTACTAGAGTTAGTTACAGTACAGAGATGTACAGTACTACAGTTAGTTACAGTACAGAGTTATACAGTACTACAGTTACAGTACAGAGTTATACAGTACTACAGTTAGTTACAGTACAGAGGTATACAGTACTCCGCTGTTTTAGCAGTATACAGTAGTCAGTAGCACAAACATAATCTCTGTTTTATTCAGCATATCTTCTATAGATGTGATGCCTTAAATATATGTGTTTTTAAAAGCTGCTAAGCTGAGAGAGAACCATCAAAAGCCCCATCACATAATAATATATATGAAGGGCCGGTTAGCAAACACAGATGGGCCCCGAGCCCCTGATGGCCCTAATAAGGCCTGTAAACCACCTCTGCAGAACCACCCAGAACTGGCCCACTCACTCTCACTGTTTTCACTGTTGACTCCCACAACTCACAAATTCCAATGAACAAAAACTCTTGAAAACAGGAGTTTTTGAGTTCCCAAGGAGCTAAAAGCATCAGGCTGTACAAGCGTTTGACCATATTGTGTGTCTTTCATAGTGTCAGATTAAATTGAGTGCTTACCTTGACCAAAATCATCTTTTCAAATGGAAAACTATACAAACTATACATGTTATGATTACTGAAATGATTTAACTAGCCAAAGTCTGAAAATATAAACATATATACAAATATTTAAAAAAAAAGTATATATATATATATATATATATATATATATATACTTTTATTAGGAAAAGTTAATGTTTAAGTGTCAATTCTTAACATTAATATATTGATTCAGTGTTGTGAAGAGGTCTGTAATAGTGCTGTATTACATTTTTCAGCTGCCTTTAGCAGATTTCAGAGTTTGTTTGACCTTGAGGTTTAATCAAAGCTGGTGTTTAATATCTGCTGGTGATTAATGTTTTACTTTAATAAATATTTCATCTGTAAAAATGCACTTTTAGCAGAATGAAAATAATCATTTATGTAGTTTAAGAGGGTGTTTATTTCTAAAACCCATGTTCTCATTGAGCCACTTTCACTCTGATTTTATATGAATCTCCTGATAAAAACTCGACTGTGTAATTCATTACTTGCAAAATCATTCAGGTACTGAGGGTGTATTGAGTGTGTGTGTGGTCACTGAATGAGCACACACACACACTGTGCACTAGTAAATGCTGGTTTATGTGTGTCATGTTTTACCTGTTTCTGAAGGTTGGTACTTACACACGACTTATGTCTGATGTCATCTCTGACCGACACGAAAATATCATGAAAATAGACTGGCTGATTTACAGATGTGTGTGTGTGTTGGTCTGGCTGTGAGAAACTAGTTCAACACTTTAATGATAATTAACGTCAGACACACAGTTAGTGGAGATCTGAGCTGAGATCAGATTGCTGCTGTATTGATTTTTCTGCAGTTTAACCAGACATTGATTTACCCTGTCACACTAATACACACCCACTGTATTTAAATAATGCCTGATGAAGCACTTTTCTCCTTCAGCTTATTGTTGGAATATTTATGGTTGTAAAACTATTTTGAGGTGTTTGTCTGTCTCTCTCTCCTGCTGCCTGTCTGTCTGCTTCTCTATAGTAATATATGGACACATCACAAAGGTCTAGAAGCCTCTGGGACTCCTTCTATATCTTTCTTTGTAGTTCCAGTGAGTGACATACTTAAACTTAAGTGTGTTCAATTTGATGAGGTTGAATTGAAGGTTAAACAGCCTCAGGATTCATATTTTAATGTATTTTAATGTTTCTAATAAAATGAATGGAACATTTTAGAATATCATGAAATCGTCCTGATTGTAGATCAGACAGAGAAGCTGTGTGTGTTTGAGATATGAGAGGTTACCCGCTGTGTCATGGTGACAGTGCAGAGGTGCATGCTGGGATGGGATGGGACCTCAGGACTCTGCCGATGGTGAATCAGTTTGTGTAGTGACAGAACTGCGGTTGTGTGTCTGGACTCTAGTATATTTAAAATCCCTCCTAATTAAACTTAATAGAATGTTAATTTAATTTCTGGTAAAATGGCACGCTCTTCTGGCTGTTCCAATCTCAGGATTGATAGGGACCGACATGGAGTTAATTACTGACTTGATCTACTGAGCTTGTGACATAACTTGTGCTGATTTTAATTGGAGTGTATTTTCTCTGTTCGTGTTTCAATAATATGCACTCGCTCTGACGCCCCCTGTCTGTAGTGAGGGAACTGTAGGGGGAGGCATGCACACATCAATCTCTCGCTCTTTGTTCTGCGTCTGTCTGAGGGCCGAGCAGCATGAAATTAAGGGTGGAGCCACGCTCAGGCCCTTGCTGTAAATGAGTGATGTAAAATGTTCGTTAATGAGAGGTGACAGAGTCATTAAACTTTAATTTTTCAACATTTGAAGAGCTTTTTAATTAATGACCAGGTGTCATTGTTTTTGTGAAACAGTTGCAGAGAAAAACAATTACCCAAAGAGAGATTTATTCTCTCTAAAGAAATGACTTCTGCTTACCATGACGCTACAGGGTTGGATACCATTGCTGGGCTGTTGTTTGCTCACACATGAATAATAGTCAATCTCTCTGTGTGATATTCTGGTGTCTTGATTCTGGTGTCAACATTAATTTACTTTATATTAAAACAATAGAAGTCAGAAGATTCTTTGCATGCTTTTTCTGTGTCTGTGTGTATGTACCTGATTATGTTTTGTGTACGTTGTGGAGTGTCTTTCTGCATGTGTGTGTGTGTGTGTGTGTTCATTCATTCTTACACAATAAGGCTTCATTTCACACACATTTCACACAGTGTTTGTGCATTTGGTCTGTCATAAATCAAAGAAGGCAGTGACATTAAACACACACTACATTAGTCAGGCTAATTAATTTTAGGACACATCTATCCATTAGTCAATGGCTGTGTGTTTCATAGGACAGACAGTGACCCTACTGCCCCTGTCAACCCAACCATGAAAATACACACACTAACACATGAACCATCACACACATACACACATGTCATTGTGTTAACACAATTTTAATCCAACAGCATCAGAACTAAGGAGCAAGCTGTGCACACTACAAAAACACACAGGACACTACACACTACACACACATTACAGTACACACAGCACACTGCACACTACATAGTACACACACTTACAGCACACTACACACTCTCTGCACACTACACATTATGCACTCTCAGTGTGCTACACAGTACATGCTCACAGCACACTGCACACTTACACATCCTGTTTTAACTGGGGTTTTGTAATTAAATTGAACCAAATTACATTGTAATTTATTGATTGATTAAAAGAACGTCCTATCCACAGAACCTGACAATCTAATTCCTACTGTAGATTTACTTTTGCTCAGTGCATTGTTTTTTCTGTGTTTGTTGGTGCTGTAGGTAGAGTACATTTTGAATGCTTCATTCTGATTGGTTGACATTAAGACAGATTTAAGAGAAAATACCTAAAAACCCCAAGAGTTATATGACTGGCCAAAAGGATTTAAATTCAAATAAGGCCAGTCTGACATAAACCAGGAGACTATTCCACAGTCATAGCCCAACAGTGAAAAGCACGGTCACCCCTCAACTTCAGATAAGGTCTTGGAACAGTCAGCAGTTGTTGCTCAGTTGACCTCAAACATCTATGTATATAGATTAAGAGGGTCAGATTGATATTGGGGTGCTGAACATTACCGCTTCAGGTGTGCTTTAGTTTTGTAATAATTCAACAGCCTGTCAGGAATTATCCTAACCCCTCACCCTAGCCCTATAAATAGGATTTGTTTTCAGAATCAGTCTTGTTTCATTCAAAGATAATTTTTTTGACTTGTACAAATTTAGACAATATGTCTATATCTATATATCTATATCTATATCTATATATATCTATATATCTATATATATATATATATTTATTATATATATATATATATATATATATATATATATATATATATATATAGAGAGAGAGAGAGAGAGAGAGAGAGAGAGAGAGAATGAAAATGTGGTTCATTTTAATGACAATACTGTCACAATGCCTAAAATGTTAATGAAGCAGAAAACAGTTTTTATGAGTGATACGGGGGTCTGAGTTTAGCTCTTGTCATCATTGTTGTGGGTGGGCTTTGTGATCCAGTTTAGACTCCAGTTTTCATGGCCATCCCTCTGGCTGTGACCCGAAATTAAAGTCCTTTATGAGTGTGACAGAGTAAAGCTGAGGAACACGCTGCTGCACTGAGAGCATGAAATCAGGAACAAAAGACCCCCATCTACATCTCTGCTCACTCTCACTTATGCAATTTGGTTAAATTTAATTAAAAAACCCCAGTTAAAACAGCATGTGTAAGTGTGCAGTGTGCGCTTAAAACTGGAAAACATTTAAACAACTTACAAATAGTTTTACCAAATAGATTAGAAGAGTGAGTTAAAATCAGCTGCGTTTAAAATCAATGAAGCATGCCGTGCTGGAGCAATGACCTAAATCAGACTCCAGGATCACCACCTTATAGCCCTTTTTGTCAAATTTATGCATATATTTATTCATTATACATATTGTCTGTCATTAATATACATTTGATGTACCTCAAAAGATAAATGGCTGTTTTAGAAACAAGGTTCTCTCTGTCAGGACGTAATCTGTTGATGTCTTCAATGTAAGTTTAGTAGTTATACCAAAAGTATTTAAAAAAGGTTACTGTCTTCAAGTATTATTATTATTATGAGGTGACATATATATAAGACTTTTTCACAGTACTATATATATATATATATATATATATATATATATATATATATATATATATGTATATATGTATATATATATATATATATATGTGTATATATATATGTATATATGTGTATATATATATATGTATATATGTGTATATATATATGTATATATGTGTGTATATATATGTATATATGTATATATATATATATATATGTGTGTGTGTGTGTATATGTATATATGTATATATGTATATATATATGTATATATATACAGTACTGTGCAAAAATCTTAGGCACATTAGTATTTTCATACCCATAAATGGTTTTAAGCAAGTTATTTATATCTTTTGTTGTAGTGTCAGTAGGAATTATAAGATTACATTTTTTTGCCATTGTAATAATCAGGGAGACTAATGGGAGACTGACAATAGCCAGTGCTCCACAGAGAGATCTGATCTCACAATCATCGAGTCTGTCTGTGATTACAATATAAACCAACAGAAAAAACTGAGACAGACTAAATCCAGAAGAACTGTGACAGCGTCTCCAAGACACTTGAAGAAACCTGCCTGTGAAGCTACCTGAAAAGCTATGTGCATGTTTACCAAGGACAAAAGAGGTTTTAACCAAAGGGTGTTCACACAAAATATTGATTTGATTTAGTTATTAGAAGTTAATTGGTAAATACATTTTTTTTATTAAAAAGAAAAAAATATATTTTTGAAAGCATCTCTACTTTACAGCATTTTTAAACCAGTGGCTAAAACTTTTCATAGCACTGTAGCTTTACAGGCAGGTTTCTTCAAGCGTCTTGGAGACGCTGTCACGGTTAACCATCTGTTCTGACTTTAGAAGTCTGCATTAACAGCAGGAGAACTGAGCACATTTGTGTGTCTTTGTACAGGTGGAGTGTAAATGTGTTAAACAATGAATCTTTTAACTCACTTTAACCAGTGATCATACACACCCCCTTACTAACACAACACACACTTACAATGAAACATCTGTTCACTGTTTTCTATCAAGAGGCCTTTTAGTTTAGACAGTGTGTGTGTGCATGTGTGTGCGTGTGTGTCTGTGTGTCTGTCTTGGAGGGGGTCGGTGTGCCATTAAAAATCTTTTTATCTTTGAATAGATTGATTATTAAGTTTATTAGAAAACACAAGACACATAAACATTCTGCAGCTCTGTTCCAAAACCTGTTTATTTGGTTGGTTAAATAATATTGCCTTTGTTTTGTTTTATATATAACACACTTTTTTTTTTTAATTTTTTGAATGAATTATATTTATATTATCTGCCATCTTATGTGACCATTTTCACTTTGCTTGTCACAATGCATTCTGAGATAACATATCTGTGAACAATAATAGTGATGCTGCCTTGAAATTTGATCAAAACAACTTATCTTATAAGTTTTGAAGAGCATTCAGCATGTCACTGGATGATGCCTGAAAATCCTGGCTAGGTAGGCAGCTAACTAGTTTTTAAAAACAGCATCTGTGTCTCTGTAAGTGTGTGTGGGTCTGACCCACCCAGTGCTGATAGGGTCATCCAGGTCAAAGTGATGAATTTTTATGGGGCTGTTTGCTCTGTTTCAGACCTGCTTGATTCTCCCTGCACTGCGCTGACTCTCAAAGGCTTCCAGTCCGGTCAATTTGTCCTGCCAGGCTCTAGAGAATGGCCCATTTAATTGGTTAAATACTTGAGGGGCAAACACACACACAACACTTCTCGCATCCCACCCTGATTTGTGGCCCTTCTATTATTTGGTGAGGTGAACAAACGTGCTTGACTGGGACTCAGAGGTATTTGAGAGCAGGAGTGACATCCGTGGCCCTGGGCTCATTGTTTTAAAGAGATTTCCCAGATGTTTCACTGGACAAGATAAATAGGCGACTTTAACCTGTCTTTATTTGAGGGTGTCTCTTTTCAGGGCAGAGACCCCCTGCATTGCAACACAGAGGCTGATGGGATGAGGGAAGATTTTGAGGGAATGTCGTCACAGGTTTTTTAAAGCGGAGCTCTCTCGGGTCAAAAACCTTCAATCCTGAAAGTTTTCTTTAGACTTCATCAGTTTGAAGCAGTGGAATGTCTCAGATATGCTGAGACCTCAGAGGTGCTTCTTCCCAGCCTCTGACCGGATAAAGCCTATAACTGATACAAATATGCATAGAGGCACAGATACATACACACACAGACACACACTCACGCACACAGTTTATTTATCTATAGAAGTCTGTAGATTGTCTCATTGTTTTTATACACAGCTAGTTATAGGCACCATAACCTAAATCTAACCCATACTCTAACCCATTCTCTAATCCACTCTAATGCTAACACAGAAACATTTCTGCATTTTTACAGTTTAAAAAACTTGTTTTACTATATTTTTATAGCATTTTTACAAGTAAGGATGCCCCCAAAAGGAGGTTTTGCTCAGAGTTGTCAGGTCTCCCCCTCCCCCCCACACACAGAGCTTCTGCTCTTCCTTTGGGGATGTTGTTACACTCTCAGACTGAATCAAACACAAGAGTTTGCACTCTGACTTTTGATTGGTTGAGCATTTGAGGTCATTATAAATGGTGACAACACCTGTGAGATGCATCATTATTTACTGAATATCAGTGTCTTTAATGTTTTAACAGTACTACCCCCTGAGAGCTCATGTGTTACACTGATTTTACCACAGTTAAGGTCTTTATTAAAGGTGTGTTTAATAAGACTGCAGAACACATGATAGATGGACCAGAAGGTGCAGGATTGTTAGGCGTGTAAAGACTACTGTGTAAAGATTTTCAGTCCATATCATAGTTTTGGAATTATGATAATGAACACGAGATTCACTTTTAACTTCATAATAATAATACATAAGGACAGTAACTTTAGTGTTCAGGGGAATTCCCCTGTCGGAAGCTAAAATGGGGGGATTGATGAATTTTGGGGACGGGGCTTGTAGGAGTCATGGTAGAGAGACATTAAAACCTTTGCATGTTTAGGAGGAGCTACTTCACTCAATTCAGTGTTTTTCTATAGTGTTTTTTTGCAATGTATATTATTTAAAACAGTTTAATAAAGTTTAATGCTTTACAAACCCTCCAGTAAACCAGCCATAGGCCAGTTGTCATACTATACAGTTGTCATACAGGTGTCATACTATACGTTATTACACACTTGTATACCAGCACAGTGTTGTGCAATCATGTGCACAACAAGTATGGTATACTTACTATACCATACACACTTGTTTTCCCGCACAGTGTTGTGCAATCATGTGTTGATTTATATTTACAGCTGTTTTTGTAATAGACTTGCAGAAATACACCATTCATAATTACTCTGTAGTTAGTTAAACTTACTTTGTCAACGGCCATGTCAATGCTTGTCTCTGTGTTGTTACACTCCCAATGATTTTGTTTGTGTGTTTAGTAGCATTGATCGTAACAGCAAGACAACACATGACATCTGATCAGTCATCATCAGTGATCACATGATCAGTCAGTCAGTTTTCTCATTGATCAGGACACACATCTCCCTCTGTGTTTGATGGATGAAGAGATTGACAGTCTTGATTTGTGTATATAAGGATCAAAATGTTTGACTTTTGTGACATTACATTTGCCTGCTTCAGTATATTAATTTTAAAAAAATACTGGAAAGATTTTTTTTGTGGTTATTTAGACAATATTTTCATGCCTCTTATGTTACTCCACTTTATGTTTGTGCCCACATAATAAAATAATTTTTAATCAAATCAAATCAATATTTGTTTCAGTACCTGTTTTCAAGATTTGAGCTTCGTTTTTTCCATTACAATATGAATTCCCACAACACGCTAAATCAAAACAAATTGTTCCTTTTTGTGTGAATAAAAATTCAAATAGGTGTGGTCAGATGCTTTTGACAGGACAGATCTCAGCATCTCTGGCCCTTTATCACAGTCTACTCATAACAAAATCTGCTTAATGAGAGCAAAGAGCATTAGTGTGGGGGCCTGCTGCTCTGAGGGGCTAAATCACTGAAAGATGGAGCGATTTGTTCTCTCTTGAGAAAGCGGTTTAAGCAGCCAAGAGGGGGGTTGTTTGTTCTGAGCCAAAGTTCCTCTGTGCTGCTTCAGCCTGCCTGATTTGTGACATTTCTCTCCAAAGGGTTTTTTCTCACTGTTTTATTGGAATGACCTGATTAGCTAATCTGTGCTTTGAATTTCAATCAGTTCTTCAGCTTGGCTGTGTGCGCTGGGAACAGCCGTATCAAGGATTACTTCATTCAGCTCTGCTCAAACACAGATGCTTCAATGTTTAACTAATTGTTAAAAGAGTGGACAAAAGGGAATTTAACCCTGCACACACTCTTTTTGATCAATACATATTGAGAAATAAAGAGAGATGAGTTTTGTTTTTATTCTGTTGTTCTGAAGCATCAAGACGCTTGAATGTTATGAATGACAGCTGTAATGTTAGTAGTTACCAAGGCTGAGAAAACATTCGATTCGATCAGTTATTTCTCAAAAGATTCTGCGCAGAGTCAAAGCACAGAAGGTTCACATTTTAGTTAATAAATATGTTCATTGAAAAAAAACAAATGATCATGTGACACGTCATAAAGCACATAAATGCTGGTACAGCTACACAAAGGCCAAGCACATTATTATGTAAAAAGCAGGTGATGTTTAACTCAGGTGATGTTTAATTCAGGTGATGTTTAATTCAGGTGATGTGTGAAGCAGGTGGTGTTTAATTCAGGTGACGCGTGAAGCAGGTGGTGTTTAATTCAGGTGACGCGTGAAGCAGGTGGTGTTTAATTCAGGTGACGCGTGAAGCAGGTGATGTTTAATTCAGGTGACGCGTGAAGCAGGTGATGTTTAATTCAGGTGACGCGTGAAGCAGGTGGTGTTTAATTCAGGTGACGCGTGAAGCAGGTGGTGTTTAATTCAGGTGACGCGTGAAGCAGGTGGTGTTTAATTCAGGTGACGCGTGGAAGCAGGTGGTGTTTAATTCAGGTGACGCTGAAGCAGGTGGTGTTTAATTCAGGTGACGGTGAAGCAGGTGGTGTTTAATTCAGGTGACGCTAAGCAGGTGGTGTTTAATTCAGGTGGCGTGAAGCAGGTGGTGTTTAATTCAGGTGACGCGTGAAGCAGGTGGTGTTTAATTCAGGTGACGCGTGAAGCAGGTGATGTTTAATTCAGGTGACGCGTGAAGCAGGTGGTGTTTAATTCAGGTGACGCGTGAAGCAGGTGGTGTTTAATTCAGGTGACGCGTGAAGCAGGTGGTGTTTAATTCAGGTGACGCGTGAAGCAGGTGGTGTTTAATTCAGGTGACGCGTGAAGCAGGTGATGTTTAATTCAGGTGACGCGTGAAGCAGGTGATGTTTAATTCAGGTGACGCGTGAAGCAGGTGATGTTTAATTCAGGTGACGCGTGAAGCAGGTGATGTTTAATTCAGGTGACGCGTGAAGCAGGTGATGTTTAATTCAGGTGACGCGTGAAGCAGGTGATGTTTAATTCAGGTGACGTTTAATTCAGGTGACGCGTGAAGCAGGTGGTGTTTAATTCAGGTGACGCGTGAAGCAGGTGGTGTTTAATTCAGGTGACGCGTGAGCAGGTGATGTTTAATTCAGGTGACGCCGTGAAGCAGGTGATGTTTAATTCAGGTGACGCGTGAAGCAGGTGACGTTTAATTCAGGTGACGCGTGAAGCAGGTGGTGTTTAATTCAGGTGACGCGTGAAGCAGGTGACGTTTAATTCAGGTGCGCGTGAAGCAGGTGATGTTTAATTCAGGTGGCGTTATTCAGGTGAGCGGAGCAGGTGGTGTTTAATTCAGGTGACGCGTGAAGCAGGTGGTGTTTAATTCAGGTGGCGCGTGAAGCAGGTGATGTTTAATTCAGGTGACGCGTGAAGCAGGTGATGTTTAATTCAGGTGACGCGTGAAGCAGGTGATGTTTAATTCAGGTGACGCGTGAAGCAGGTGATGTTTAATTCAGGTGACGCGTGAAGCAGGTGGTGTTTAATTCAGGTGACGTGTGAAGCAGGTGATGTTTAATTCAGGTGACGCGTGAAGCAGGTGATGTTTAATTCAGGTGACGCGTGAAGCAGGTGATGTTTAATTCAGGTGACGTTTAATTCAGGTGACGTTTAATTCAGGTGACGCGTGAAGCAGGTGATGTTTAATTCAGGTGACGTTTAATTCAGGTGACGCGTGAAGCAGGTGACGCGTAAGTCAGGAACACAGAGCTTTAACTGCAACAGGAAACCATTTACCATGACAGCTGATTGACAGAACTGAAGTCACATCATGTTTTGTAATGTTAAGGTCTTCTCTTCTTCATAGAGTCTTTGCTCATCAGCCACCATGCAGACGGTGCGGGTGGACGGCACCAATAAAGTCGACAAATTGATTTTCAGAGAATCAGACAATGACCACAAGGTAAATTATTCACACCCACATATTTACTTATCTATCCAAATGGGGACATTCAATACATTTATATTGTTTTATACACAGCTAGTTATAAACCTAAACCACACTCTAAACCGAACCGAAAACTTTCTGCAGTTTTACTGTTCAAAAAAAACTATTAACTATTTTTTATAGCATTTTTAGAAATAAAGACATTTTTAGAAATTTGCTGACTTTTGGGTACAAATTTGTCCCCAGTTTATGATTAAGTAATACCCCCAACACACACACAATGGGTTTTCATGTTTTATGGGGACATTTCAAAGACGTAATGATTTTTATACTGTACAAACTGTATATTCTATCCCCCTACACTAAACCTAACTATCACAGAAAACTTGTGCTATTTTAGTTTTTTAAAAATCTGTATAATTCTGTATGACTTAAGCTTGTACTGGTATTAGTATTCCTGTCTCTGTTACCACTTCATTGTTTTCCTTGTAAATTGATTTGGACTGAAGCACCTGTTAAATGCCTACATTTAAATGTACTTGTGGGGACATTTGGTCCCCATAATGTATTGAATACTAGGACCACAAACACACACTGTGCAATGTGTGTAAATCTGTGCTTTTGAGAGACACTTTCAATCCACGTACATGAACAACACAAGCAGACAGAAACTAAAGACACAACAGCAGTTTTGATTTCACACAGTTTTTAAGTTGTATTTTACCCAGAGAATTATTTAATGAATGAATGAATATCATGATCAATATTTAAATACAGCTATTAAATACAGCTTACACAACTGTGTGAGAGTGACTTTCAACAGCCTAAAACTCTTTAGATTCAGTGTTTGTCGCACAAATTGGCATGTTTGTCCTCTTGCAGGTCGTCTTACAGCTGGAAAAGAAGTTATTTAACTATTTCAACCAGGATGTTTTTCGGGAAAACAATGGAACGCTGGTGAGGAATTTTTTGTTCATCTTCTGTTCATCTTCTACACATCTTTATTTTAGATCCTTCATAACTGTAAGGTTGTGGTACATTTGAAGGACAGCAGCTGTGCAGGAAGACTTTATTGATTAAGATGATTAGAGACACACTGGATATCATTCTAGACTGAGATGTTTGTTCTGATCTCCGTCTCCTTGTTTATATCTGTTCTAAACTCTCAACCCATCTCAGTTACTATATATATTAACTGTGTACAGGAAACCTTTTTGCTTATTTATATATTTTGTATTGTGTATATTTAAATCTTAAAATTAAATATAAAGTGGAGTTGGAACCAAAATTGCATTTAACTACTGGCTGCATGTGTGTGTGTGTGCGCGCGCCTATGGGTGACGTGTGTGTGGGGGGGTGTGCATGCTTGTGTGTTTGTGTGTGTGTATGCGCGTGGGTTTCTGTGATCGTGTGTAAGATGAATGTCCTCATGGTGTATGAGAGATAATCTGATGGTCATGGTATACTTAAACACGCCGTCTTATGATTTCTTGAAAACAAACTACCTTTCCAAAACGACAAATGTCCCTCCCCCCGCCAGGTCCCAGCATCCTTCATCAACTACTAGAGTTGTACCAGCTTGACAGAAATTTAATTCGAGGCAGCTCTCAAAAATAATTATTGTATTTTGAAAGGAGTAATCATTGGTCAGGACATGATTGAATATGTCCATGCCTATTGACTTTTGCTATGATTAATAGATGTGTTTAGTCGATATAGCCATCGAAATTGTATAATTAATTATCCAGGCGGCTGTCAGGCTGTGAGGATGGAACGCTCTGATGAGGATTTGGGAAGATTAAATTTTCTGGGAGCCGTTGCGTTGAGGGATTGCGGTGTGTGTGTGTGTTTACTGAGCGGCCCACTGGTGAAGCCCCCCCACCTCACTACTCACATTGATTTGACTTCAGTATGTGTTTATTGAAACTTTATCAGGTGAATCTGAGTGGATAGAAAATTCTGGAGCAGTGATGAACTTTTCCATCTGTCTCCTACTGCAGCTGGTGTACACCCCCACTGCATCGCTCTGACCACAGAGACTGAATAAATAAAAAATAACACAGGCTTTCATCTGACTCGTATTACACAACAGCAACGCTGATCTAAGGAGACTCCAGGGAAACGCAAGCTGCATTAGATCATGATCGCATCATGAAGTCCTGCAGCATTCAGCCAGATCTGCACAATAAGTAAATCACTATATTGGGACAATATTTGTTTTTTATGATTATCAGCATCAACCTAATTAGGGTGTTACTGAAGATATCGGGGCACATAGTTTATTTTTAAACAGTATCTTTTTGTGTCCCAAATTGTAAAAGTAAACAGTAACATTCTCCTCTGTTAATTATAAAAAGGTTTTTGCAGAATAATGTTTACATTTTTAATTTTAACTGCTATGCCAAAAAATTTCATAGAATGAAAAGTCATTGAATTTAAAGTTGCAATTGTAAACACTGTAATATTGATGGGTTTTCATTAATAATCTTCACAATAACAGCATTACATATTGATATAGAATAAAACTGATAAAGTGCATGTGACCCCAGTCCGCCCATGTCTGCCTGCTGCTATATAGTGTTGACTAAATTATATATGTGTGTGTGTGGTTGTATCAGAAATACTGGGAAAATATCGGCTCCATGATGAAAGTGTTGAAATAAAAGTGAGTTAAAGGATCTCTCACCAGCCTCTTGCTAATAGTCTGTAATAGCATCAGGTGTCGTAACTCTATGTGATGATGTGTAAATCAATGCACAATTATGGCACAAGATGCTTCTCAGCTCAAACTGGACGTTCCACATCACAGGTCTCAAAGCTTGTTCTATCATTCTGTTTTCATTGTGTCATTGAGATGTGATTTAGGGTCTTGTGTGTTTATTTAGGTTGAGGTGTGTATTTGTGATGTTTTGTACAGTGGACCAGTGTTGAGCTCTAGGTTGTTGGTGCAGAGATTCCCCTTCACAAACACACTGTGTGAAGGTCATCAGCATTTGCGGGTCATACTGCTGGTCTACTTGAGCAAATCAGCAGCAACAAATCACACCATTTAATTGAACCACATGAAATGAAGTGTGAAATTTCAGTTGCTAAATGATTTACACAAACACACCATCACAGCGAACATCTCATCTGCCCTCATTAGTGCGCACTACACACCATGTAAAGACTGAATGTCAGACAGCCCCGTCTAAAACAAACCTAGGTCCATTTCAAAAGAAAGAAAGACTTTACAATCCTTATTATTTACAGTCAAAGGAATGTGAGAGGAGGGTTATGGTTAGGCAGAGGAATGTGGTTTATTGTTAGAATAAACGTGAACATTCTCATTCAGTTTCATTTTTGTCTCTTTAAGCAAAATATAATTTCTAACTGAATTAGTTGTCATGAGATCCACCCAAATATCAGTAAATAGTCATTAAGAGTCTTCCATGTTAATACATATGAAATGATAAATGTATTTTTAACTTTCAGCCTTGTACATTGTGGGTAAAATATTGTTGTGTGTGTTTTGTGTATGTGTGTGTGGTCCTGGTAGTCACTCCATTATGGTGCCCAAATGTCCCCACAAGTATAGTAATACCAGTAAATTTTGACCATGTGGTGACATTTTTAGGTCTCATGAAATTAAATTAAGTCATACAGAATGCTTTTTAAAATCTAAAACAGCAGAAAGTTTTCTGTGAGGGTTAGGTTTAGGGGTACTGTTAGTGTAGGGGGATAGAATTCCCCATAAAACATGAAAACAACAACGTGTGTGTGTGTATGTGTGTAAAATGATAAATGTTTGTCCTTCTGAACCACAGAGGCTGTTGAACACTTCACTGCTCGCTTATAATCACACACGTGGTGTTTATCTCGCTATCTAGATGAGACTAACTGAAGCTCCACCTCTTCTCTCTAATAATGTGATCAGAACACTAAACATTAACACACTCCTCTCACTGGTTTAATCAATGAACTGTTATGATGGAGAGAGAGAGAAAGAGACTATTAACTGGTTAGTGCTGGTAGTCAGTCTTTCTCTCATACACACGCACACATACACACTGATGAAGATGTCAGATGCACCTGTTGATTGTTTTGCTCATAATTAATGTGTACACACACAGGCTAATTATAGTGCAGTGTTTGATTAATGACTATAGTATCTCACAGACAGAGACAGCTGTGATATGATTGATGAACCCACACACACACACACACACACACACACACACACAGACTGTTTCTGCTGGTTTTCTGAACTCTGGTAGTGTTAATGTTAGCTGAGGTTTCTTGTGCTATAAACAGTGATCATGTTCTTCATTAATGTTTTAATGACCTCTTTCTGACCTTTACAGTTAAAACAGTTTTTGACACTTAATATGTTAATGATTTCTGTTAGAATTTGTTTAATCACTTTTTTCCACAGGTGCTGTTTTATTTGCATCATATATAGACATGAATACAGATGCCAGAAGAATACAGAAGAGACCTTGTGTGTTTAATGTTGGATAAGAAAAAACAATAACAGTATTAACATTGTTTATATGGAGTTATTGACACTGAAAACATAATATGGCCAGAGTGTTTGTTTACATTATATAATTATGTGTATACATATATTTACTATCTCTGTCTGTCTGTCTGCAGCTTTTAGAGTTTGATAAAGAGCTGTCTGTCTTTAAGGATCGTCTGCATGAGCTGGAGATCTCATTTCCTCCCAGGTATGAGAACTTACTACAGACCCCTTAGCTGACACACAGAGAACCTTCAGCTTACACAGAACCTTCATCTGACACACAGAGAACCTTCATCTGACACACAGAGAACCTTCATCTGACACACAGAGAACCTTCATCTGACACACAGAGAACCTTCAGATAGCACACAGAACCTTCATCTGACACACAGAGAACCTTCAGCTGACACACAGAGAACCTTCAGCTAGCACACAGAAGCTTCATCTGACACACACAGAACCTTCATCTGACACACAGAGAACCTTCAGATAGCACACAGAACCTTCATCTGACACAGAGAGAACCTTCAGCTAGCACACAGAACCTTCATGTGACACACAGAGAACCTTCAGCTGACACACAGAGAACCTTCAGATAGCACACAGAGAACCTTCAACGAACACACAGAGAACCTTCAGCGAACACACAGAGAACCTTCAGCAAACACACAGAGAACCTTCAGCTGACACACAGAGAATCTTCAGCTGACACACAGAGAACCTTCAGCTGACACACAGAGAATCTTCAGCTGACACACAGAGAATCTTCAGCTAGCACACAGAACCTTCATCTGACACACAGAGAACCTTCATCTGACACACAGAGAACCTTCAGCTAGCACACAGAACCTTCATCTGACACACAGAGAACCTTCATCTGACACACACAGAGAACCTTCATCTGACACACACAGAACCTTCATCTGACACACAGAGAACCTTCAGCTGACACACAGAGAACCTTCAGCTAGCACACAGAACCTTCATCTAATACACAGAGAACCTTCAGCTAGCACACAGAACCTTCATCTAATACACAGAGAACCTTCAGCTGACACACAGAGAACCTTCAGATAGCACACAGAGAACCTTCAGATAGCACACAGAGAACCTTCAACGAACACACAGAGAACCTTCATCTGACACACAGAGAACCTTCATCTGACACACAGAGAACCTTCATCTGACACACAGAGAACCTTCAGGTGACACACAGAGAACCTTCAGCTAGCACACAGAACCTTCAGCTAGCACACAGAACCTTCATCTAATACACAGAGAACCTTCAGATAGCACACAGAGAACCTTCAGATAGCACACAGAGAACCTTCAGATAGCACACAGAGAACCTTCAACGAACACACAGAGAACCTTCAGCGAACACACAGAGAACCTTCAGCGAACACACAGAGAACCTTCAGATAGCACACAGAGAACCTTCAGCGAACACACAGAGAACTTTCATCTGACACACAGAGAACCTTCAGATAGCACACAGAGAATCTTCAGCGAACACACAGAGAACCTCCAGCGAACACACAGAGAATCTTCAGCGAACACACAGAGAACCTTCAGCGAACACACAGAGAATCTTCAGCGAACACACAGAGAACCTTCAGCTTGCACACAAAACCTTTATCTAACACACAGAGAACCTTCAGCTAACACACAGAGAATAGTCATAGACATAGTCACGGGTTTATATCTATATTAAAAACATTTCAAATGTGCTTATAGTGTAAAAACCAGGAACATTCTCATGTCCTAATAAAGACTACTGTATTATCATATTAAGATTCCCCTGAGCTTTATCTGTTATACTTTCATCCAGACACACAGTCTGTGTCCCCTCGAGACCTTGTGACCCTCTTCTTCTGCCTTAATATTCTAAAGTCATAGTGGATTTCTCCTGGACATCATCCTCACACAGATGAATTTACAATGACTGCTTCCAGCGTGTCAGGAGGGCCCGCATGGCGAGCTCATGTTTAGCACGGCTGAGCTAATGACGCTTGACCTTTGGCGTCAGCACTGACTCAATCAGTGAGATAATGAAACACTGTAATCAAACAATAATTACTTGATAAACTGCTGCACTGACTGCTGCTGGAAGAGAGTGTGTGTGTGGTCCTGGTATTCACTACATTATGGGGACCAAATGCCCCCATAAGTATAGTAATACCAGAAAATTTTGACCTTGTGGGGATATTTTTAGGTCCCATGAGGGAACAAGCTTATAAATCATACAGAATGATCTTGTTTGAAAATCTAAAACAGCAGAAAGTTTTCTGTGATGGTTGGGTTGGGGTAGTGTTAGTGTAGGGGGACAGAATACACAGTTTGTACAGGTATAAAAACCATTACATCTTTATGAAATGTCCTCATAAAACATGAAAACAAGTGTGTGTTTGTGTGTGTAATTGCCAGTGTGTTTGTTTTCATGACCATACATAAGTAACAGGTGAATTTATGAAGGTTTTGTAAAGCACCAGAAAGGTTTTGTTTTGTGTATCTTGGCTGTATAGACTCTTTCTGTTGTAAGTGGGCGGTTCTTGAGTATTTAAAGATAGCAAAACGAAAATAGCAAAAGGAGCAAATATGAAGTCCATGTGCTAAACAGCCTGTGATACATAATCTACTAACCCATCTGAGTATAGAACACTTGACTGGATGCTTACTGTGTCTGTTGACTAGAGGTAGAGTAACAGAGAAGACTTAATTGAGCTTAAACAGTCATCACACACACACACACACACACAGACTCTGTCAGATATGCCAAGGCCTCTTGAAAAGTCAAGAACAGTGTCATATACACAGTCGAGATACACCCTCACCATCTGTGGGGTTATACAAGATGCCGTGGAAGTCACTCACACATCTGTGTGTGTTGGTCAGTGGGTGTGTGTTGTTCTCTATGTTTTTTAGCCCTGTCATGGACTGGTCACTTGTCCAGTGTGTTTCTCTGTGTTCAGTCAGATATTATGGGATGAGCTTCTGCACTCTCTGTGACCCCCCTACAGGATAAGAATTGAAGTACTATTATATTTACTTCAATTAATACCATGGTGCATATCAAAAAATGTAGTATTGTGTAAATGTAGTACCATGTCCAAAAAGCATGTTACAACCCCAAATCAGAAAAAGTTGGGACAGTATGGAAAACACAAATAAAAAAAGAAAGCAGTGATTTCTAAATTTACTTTGACTTGTATTTCATTGCAGACAATACAACAGCACATTATTTAATGTGTTCCTCATGTTTTTTTTTTTTTTTTCAAAAAAAACAAAAATTCCTATTTTGGTTCTTGCAGCACATTTCAAAAAAAGTTGGAACAGTAAAGCATTTACCACTTTGTAATGTTGCCATTCCTTTTCACAACACTTAAAAGACGTTTAGGGACTGAAGACACCAAGTAAAGAAGTGTTTCAGATGTAATTGTCCCATTCTTGCTGTAAACAAGTCTTAAGGTGGGCAACAGTACGGGGTCTTCGTTGTCGAATGTGCGCAACACATTCTCTACTGGAGACAGGTCAGGACTGCAGGTAGGCCAGTCAAGTACCTGTATCCTCTTCCTCCACAGCCAGGACTTTGTAATGTGTGCAGAATGTGGTTTTGCATTATCTTGTTGAAATATGCATGGACGTCCCTGGAAAAGATGTCTTCTTGAAGGCAGCATATTGTGCTCCAAAATCTCTATGTACTTTTCAGCATTAATGGTGCCATCACAGAAGTGCAAGTTACCTTTACCAAGGGCACTGACACAACCCCATACCATGACAGACCCTGGCTTTTGGACTTGTTGCTGGTAACAGTCTGGATGATCCTTTTCTTCTTTGGTCCGGAGCACACGGCGTCCATTTCTCCCAAAAAATACCTGAACTACTGATTCATCTGACCACAGTACACGTTTTCACTGTGTGACGGTCCATCCCAGATGTCTTGTCCTTTACGCCCTTGAATCTTTTAATTATGTTATGCACTGTTGAAGGTGAAATAAGCAAATGTCTTCCTATCTTTCTTTGAGGAACATTGTGTTTAAACATTTTAATAATTTTCTCACGTATTTGTTGGCAAACTGGCAATCCTCAGCCCATCTTTGCTCCTAAAGGACTAGACCTTTCTTGGATGCTGCTTTTGTACCAAATCATAATTACAATCACCTGTTGACATTACCTGTTTCAAATCACATCATCATTTAACCAATTTACCTGATTACTAGCCCTAAATTGCTCCTGTTCCAACTTTCTTTGAAATGTGTTGCAAGAACCAAAATAGGAATTTTGGTTTTTTGAAGAAAAATCAATAAAAATCATGAGGAACACATTAAATAATGTGCTGTTGTATTGTCTGCAATGAAATACAAGTCAAAGTAAATTTAGAAATCACTGCTTTCTTTTTTTATTTGTGTTTTCCATACTGTCCCAACTTTTTCTGATTTGGGGTTGTAGATGTTCCAAAAGAAAGCAAATGGTTTTCAGGCAAAGATAGTTTAACCATGTTGCATGTCCTAAGAACCGAGTTGAAATGATTTTGTGTCTGATTTGAGAGGTCATCTATAGCAACCTGACACCTCTGAGCAAGAAGATGTGTGTTTTTTAACCTCTGATGTTTTGTGTGAATAAGAATGTGCTGTAAGTTGTACATTCACGTAAAGGGCTCTATGGAGCCGTGTGTGTGAGGCGACCTCTTACAAGTCCAAGCACCAACACACAGATGTGTGGAATTTAGTCTTCTTCTGCCAGTGCTGGAGCTGGAGCCACACCAACGACACTGATCAGTCTCTTTAAAGTCATATGCAAACACACTTCATCACACCACTAACAAAACATTACCAGAGTACTGCCAGGGTTATTGTAGCAGCTGTACAGTGGTCGTGTGAGCTGTGCCACGTCTGTCATTTGTGATGCTCAGACAGATAATTCTCACTGTCCGTTTCTTTCTTTGATATATTGATAGTGATTTATAGTGATAAAGATACAGTGCATTAGCTTGCTGTACTATGATTTTATTGTGTCAAATCAATGCAAGAATTGCTTAATTGAATAGAGGAGACTGCCGGTGGGGATTCAGAGCACAATGAGAAAGATGCTATTAATTTTCTCTAACTGTGTTACGGCCACAAGAGAAATAAGCAGCAGTGACCTGTAGATGCTGCTCAGTCATTTCTCGACTCATGTGCCTGTGTGGATTCCAGAGATTTGAGCAGCTAGATGTATGAAGCGACCCTGAGACCCTGTGTGAGTGTTTGTCAAGTCTAGACCAGAGAGATGCTTCAGACTGCAGGGTCGTGAGATGAG
Source organism: Chromobotia macracanthus (assembly GCA_036877525.1). NCBI lineage: Eukaryota > Metazoa > Chordata > Actinopteri > Cypriniformes > Botiidae > Chromobotia > Chromobotia macracanthus. The sequence goes on along the minus strand of JAZGTH010000070.1, from coordinate 7,159,386 downwards.
TGCAGGGGGGTCAGAGGTCACACGCAGTTATTCTTCACCGTTTGGTGGGTGTTTGGAGTCCAGTGAGCGGTCAGATGAGATACTTTGGCATTTGTCTCAAATAAATTCTGTCCCCCTAGTGCCATCACTTGTTTGTACAGCTTTCATACTGCATCGCTATCATACAGTATCTATCATTCTGTATCTATATCACATCTCTGTCATATTGTATCTATCATTCTGTATCTATATCATACCTCTGTCACACTGTATCTGTCATTCTGTATCTATATCATATCTCTGTCACACTGTATCTGTCATTCTGTATCTATATCATACCTCTGTCACACTGTATCTATCATTCTGTATCTATATCATATCTCTGTCACACTGTATCTGTCATTCTGTATCTATATCATACCTCTGTCACACTGTATCTATCATTCTGTATCTATATCATATCTCTGTCACACTGTATCTGTCATTCTGTATCTATATCTTACCTCTGTCACACTGTATCTGTCATTCTGTATCTATATCATACCTCTGTCACACTGTATCTGTCATTCTGTATCTATATCATATCTCTGTCACACTGTATCTATCATTCTGTATCTATATCATACCTCTGTCACACTGTATCTATCATTCTGTATCTATATCATACCTCTGTCACACTGTATCTGTCATTCTGTATCTATATCATATCTCTGTCACACTGTATCTATCATTCTGTATCTATATCATACCTCTGTCACACTGTATCTGTCATTCTGTATCTATATCATACCTCTGTCACACTGTATCTGTCATTCTGTATCTATATCATACCTCTGTCACACTGTATCTGTCATTCTGTATCTATATCATACCTCTGTTACACTGTATCTGTCATTCTGTATCTATATCATACCTCTGTCACACTGTATCTGTCATTCTGTATCTATATCATATCTCTGTCACACTGTATCTGTCATTCTGTATCTATATCATACCTCTGTCACGCTGTATCTGTCATTCTGTATCTATATCATACCTCTGTCACACTGTATCTGTCATTCTGTATCTATATCATACCTCTGTCACACTGTATCTGTCATTCTGTATCTATATCATACCTCTGTCACACTGTATCTGTCATTCTGTATCTATATCATACCTCTGTTACACTGTATCTGTCATTCTGTATCTATATCATACCTCTGTCACACTGTATCTATCATTCTGTATCTATATCATATCTCTGTCACACTGTATCTGTCATTCTGTATCTATATCATACCTCTGTCACGCTGTATCTGTCATTCTGTATCTATATCATACCTCTGTTACACTGTATCTATCATTCTGTATCTATATCATACCTCTGTCACACACTCTCTCTCTCTCTCTCTCTCTCTCTCTCTCTCTCACATCAGCAGCTCTAGTTCTGTCCAATCTCACAGCTCTGTGCCTGTCTCTCTGTTGTAATTTGTCATGTGACCTTTGACCTCATTTTATTAATACTTTATCTTATCTGTGTTTCTTTTTCCTTTTGCTCTTTGTGTTGAATTTGTACGGCCCTCATTAAACACTCAATGAAACGGTGTTTGGGTTGTCACTTATTTGTCATTGCGTAGAACAGCCCATAGGGCTCCATAGCTGATATGAGACAGGTTTCGATTCCCAATGGAAACAGAGGTGCCCTTGAGCAAGGCACCTTATCCCCAGTTGCTCCACGGCACCACAGTGCTGCCCACTGCTCCAGGTGTGTGTTCACGGTTTGTGTTTAATGGCAGAAAGAAAGTCATTCAGGTTTGTGATGATGTCATCAGCTCTCCAGGACGTTACAGCGTTAGCGGAGAGAATTTGTGAAATGGTTTGAGTGATTGTGAGAGTTTTCCATTGGTGACTGTAAGAGACACAGGTGGGTTATTGTTCAGTTTATCAGTGTGGCCTCATTAATTAGTGTAATTAGTCTTGCCACAAGCAGTAAGAGTCTGATAGTGTCTGGCAGTCTCCGGTTCACACGCCCACTGGCAGTCTACTCTACTGATAGGTTTGTCTGCGGCTAATCAGCATCATTAATCACCTCGAACCTGCAGCTCTGCACCATTGTTTACTGTTGCATTAGAGAACATGTGTGGTGTGTCAGAGCGTGTGTGTGTAAACAGTGACAAACAGACCTTATGTACAGTTACAGAAACACTGTCTCGGTTCCAAAATCTGTTAAACTGCACCTATACATAAACACAGTGTAGACATGATGACTGTTCCCAAAGGTTGGTAGTTAAATAATGTGCCTTCTAATATGACTGATTTTGGCAAATTGGCCAAATGTCATGTCAGTTTGATGTCATGTAAGTTTGTTTTGCATTATTTTCTTTAAATGAATTGTGCCAAACAAATTAAATGACAGCCCTACATACTTTTCATTCTGTTCTGAAAAGTATCAATAAAACACAGTTCAGTGTGATTAGTGCTTTTTAATTTTTATGTTAATTGTTTATTAGAGTATTGTATTGTTAGCTTAGCAATATGCTGGTGTCACACTTGATTGGCTGGAGTATTTTTTTTAAATTAAACACTTGATCTGTAATACTAGCATGCCACCTTAGATGGTAGCTGCCTTTGTAGGCTGCTCACTAGATTTTGGAACAGATTTAGAGTCATAACATGAGTGAACATTAATTATTAATATCAATTGTAATGAAGTTTACTGTTGATATCTCATGTTATGATGGTGATGTGAGACAGTCTTTGATCCTGACACAAGCATCTTCATTCTTCGGTTAGGGATCAGTTTCAAAGATCTGTTTAATCCAGATGAAAAGGCACAGCTAAGACTTCCTGAGCTGTTTGTGTGGTCCACCCGCCCCTTCATTCCCACACTCTGCACCTCTATCCCCTCCCCTCTCTCATCCTCTGCCATCATTCACTTACCCATTCTTTTCCTCCTCTTTCATTATGAGAATTATCTCTTTAGCTGCTCTTTAGCATACCAAAACTGCCTTTTATTTTCACATGCTTAAAGTCTCATCAATGCTAATTGCGCTCAGGCATTCTGCAAAGCCCCATCGCCAGGTCTTGTTTGGCCTCACAGTCGGGGGCCGGTGTGTTAGCTGGGTGTAGGCTAATTAGTCCCCCTCCCTTCTGTAACCCCTGCTAACCACCTCCGTTAGACCCATGACCCTTTAAAGTTTGTGGATGTCATGGCGATGACGGAGTGTCTGATGCTGATGGTGTTGTTAAACATTGTTCTGTTTAATTAGCTGATTCTTCGAAATTACATGATCGCCCATCACAGCAACCATCTGATGAACTGTTTTCATGGTCCGTTGAGCAGAGTGAAAGTCTGTGTGCCCTAGCAGCTGGACACTTAATTGTGGTTTTTGATGATTTGCTTCATAGGCCATACGCTACAGAGGGGCAGATGAGTGCTGTACACTTTAGAGGAGTAGATGAACGCTGTACACTTTAGAGGAGTAGATGAGCGCTGTACACTGTAGAGGAGTAGATGAGCGCTGTACACTGTAGAGGAGTAGATGAGCGCTGTACACTGTAGAGGAACATGTGAGCGCTGTGCACTGTAGAGGAGCAGATGAGCGCTGTGCACTGTAGAGGAGCAGATGAGTGCTGTACACTGTAGAGGAGTAGATGAGCGCTGTGCACTGTAGAGGAGCAGATGCCTGCTGTGCACTAGAGGAATAAAGGAGCGCTGCACACTTTAGAGGAGTAGATGACCGCTGTACACTGTAGAGGAACATGTGAGCGCTGTGCACTGTAGAGGAGCATGTGAGCGCTGTGCACTGTAGAGGAGCATGTGAGCGCTGTGCACTAGAGGAATAAAGGAGCGCTGCACACTTTAGAGGAGTAGATGACCGCTGTACACTGTAGAGGAGTAGATGACCGCTGTGCACTGTAGAGGAGCAGATGAGTGCTGTGCACTGTAGAGGAGCAGATGAGTGCTGTACACTGTAGAGGAGTAGATGAGCGCTGTACACTGTAGAGGAGTAGATGAGCGCTGTACACTGTAGAGGAGTAGATGAGCGCTGTACACTGTAGAGGAACATGTGAGTGCTGTACACTGCAGAGGAGCAGATGAGCACTGTACACTGTAGAGGAGCAGATGCCTGCTGTGCACTAGAGGAATAAAGGAGCGCTGCACACTTTAGAGGAGTAGATGACCGCTGTACACTGTAGAGGAGTAGATGACTGCTGTGCACTGTAGAGGAGCAGATGAGCACTGTACACTGTAGAGGAACATGTGAGCGCTGTGCACTGTAGAGGAGCATGTGAGCTCTGTGCACTGTAGAGGAGCATGTGAGCGCTGTGCACTAGAGGAATAAAGGAGCGCTGCACACTTTAGAGGAGTAGATGACCGCTGTACACTGTAGAGGAGTAGATGACTGCTGTGCACTGTAGAGGAGCAGATGAGTGCTGTGCACTGTAGAGGAGCAGATGAGCGCTGTACACTGTAGAGGAGCAGATGAGCGCTGTACACTGTAGAGGAACATGTGAGCGCTGTGCACTGTAGAGGAGCAGATGAGTGCTGTGCACTGTAGAGGAGTAGATGAGCGCTGTACACTGTAGAGGAACATGTGAGCGCTGTACACTGCAGAGGAGCAGATGAGCACTGTACACTGTAGAGGAACATGTGAGCGCTGTACACTGTAGAGGAGTAGATGAGCGCTGTACACTGTAGAGGAACATGTGAGCGCTGTACACTGTAGAGGAGTAGATGAGCGCTGTACACTGTAGAGGAGCAGATGAGCGCTGTACACTGTAGAGGAACATGTGAGCGCTGTGCACTGTAGAGGAGCAGATGAGTGCTGTGCACTGTAGAGGAGCAGATGAGCGCTGTACACTGTAGAGGAGCAGATGAGCGCTGTACACTGTAGAGGAGCAGATGAGCACTGTACACTGTAGAGGAACATGTGAGCGCTGTGCACTGTAGAGGAGCAGATGACTGCTGTGCACTGTAGAGGAGTAGATGAGCGCTGTACACTGTAGAGGAACATGTGAGCGCTGTACACTGCAGAGGAGCAGATGAGCACTGTACACTGTAGAGGAACATGTGAGCGCTGTGCACTGTAGAGGAGCATGTGAGCGCTGTGCACTGTAGAGGAGCATGTGAGCGCTGTGCACTGTAGAGGAGTAGATGAGCACTGTACACTGTAGAGGAGCAGATGAGCGCTGTACACTGTAGAGGAACATGTGAGCGCTGTGCACTGTAGAGGAGCATGTGAGCTCTGTGCACTGTAGAGGAGCAGATGACTGCTGTGCACTGTAGAGGAGTAGATGAGCACTGTACACTGTAGAGGAACATGTGAGCGCTGTGCACTGTAGAGGAGCAGATGACTGCTGTGCACTGTAGAGGAGTAGATGAGCGCTGTACACTGTAGAGGAACATGTGAGCGCTGTACACTGCAGAGGAGCAGATGAGCACTGTACACTGTAGAGGAACATGTGAGCGCTGTGCACTGTAGAGGAGCATGTGAGCGCTGTGCACTGTAGAGGAGTAGATGAGCGCTGTACACTGTAGAGGAGCAGATGAGCGCTGTACACTGTAGAGGAACATGTGAGCGCTGTGCACTGTAGAGGAGCAGATGACTGCTGTGCACTGTAGAGGAGTAGATGAGCGCTGTACACTGTAGAGGAACATGTGAGCGCTGTGCACTGTAGAGGAGCAGATGACTGCTGTGCACTGTAGAGGAGTAGATGAGCGCTGTACACTGTAGAGGAACATGTGAGCGCTGTACACTGCAGAGGAGCAGATGAGCACTGTACACTGTAGAGGAACATGTGAGCGCTGTGCACTGTAGAGGAGCATGTGAGCGCTGTGCACTGTAGAGGAGCATGTGAGCGCTGTGCACTGTAGAGGAGCAGATGACTGCTGTGCACTGTAGAGGAGCATGTGAGCGCTGTGCACTGTAGAGGAGCATGTGAGCGCTGTGCACTGTAGAGGAGCAGATGAGCACTGTACACTGTAGAGGAACATGTGAGCGCTGTGCACTGTAGAGGAGCAGATGACTGCTGTGCACTGTAGAGGAGTAGATGAGCGCTGTACACTGTAGAGGAACATGTGAGCGCTGTACACTGCAGAGGAGCAGATGAGCACTGTACACTGTAGAGGAACATGTGAGCGCTGTGCACTGTAGAGGAGCATGTGAGCGCTGTGCACTGTAGAGGAGCAGATGACTGCTGTGCACTGTAGAGGAGCATGTGAGCGCTGTGCACTGTAGAGGAGCAGATGACTGCTGTGCACTGTAGAGGAGCATGTGAGCGCTGTGCACTGTAGAGGAGCAGATGAGCGCTGTACACTGTAGAGGAGCAGATGACTGCTGTACACTGTAGAGGAGCAGATGCCTGCTGTGCAGTAGAGGAATAAAGGAGCGCTGCACACTTTAGAGGAGTAGATGAGCGCTGTACACTGTAGAGGAGCAGATGAGTGCTGTACACTGTAGAGGAGCAGATGAGCGCTGTACACTGTAGAGGAACATGTGAGCGATGTGCACTGTAGAGGAGCATGTGAGCTCTGTGCACTGTAGAGGAGCAGATGAGTGCTGTACACTTTAGAGGAGTAGATGAGCGCTGTGCACTATAGAGGAGCAGATGACTGCTGTACACTGTAGAGGAGTAGATGAGCGCTGTGCACTATAGAGGAGCAGATGACTGCTGTACACTGTAGAGGAGTAGATGAGCGCTGTACACTGTAGAGGAGTAGATGGGTTCTAGAGGAGTAGATGAGCGCTGTACACTGCAGAGGAGCAGATGAGTGCTGTACACTGCAGAGGAGCAGATGAGTGCTGTACACGTTAGGAGGAGTAGATGAGCGCTGTACATTGTAGAGGAGTAGATGGGTTCTAGAGGAGTATATGAGTGCTGTACACTGTAGAGGAGCAGTTGAGCGCTGTACACTGTAGAGGAACATGTGAGCACTGTACACTGTAGAGGAGTAGATGTTTCCAAATTTTTCCAGTTATTTGTAAATCCAGAGAAATTCACAATTTTACTGTACTGTCCCAGGTCAGTTGTTGCTTGTCAATGACATAATTTCCATGCTATCCCAGGTTTCCGTACTGCCTTAGAAACCATGGCAACACGTGGACAAATGAGGAAGTAGTGGTTGTACCGCATGCCACCATTGTTGTTTCATTTACTCACTGGGGACCCTGATTATTCATGACCTTTTAAAGCAGGTTCTGTGTATTATGTGTGGGTTATGCTTTTTATTGATGAATGCTGTGATTATTGATAAACACTGTGATTATTGATGAATGCTGATTGTTAATAAACACTGTGATTATTGATGAACACTGTGCTTATTGTTGATATCTGATTGTTGATGAACTCTGATTATTGATGAATGCTGTGATTATTGATAAACGCTGTGATTATTGATGAATCCTAATTGTTAATAAGCACTCTGATTATTGATGAGCAATGTGATTATTGATGAACTCTGTGATTATGTTTTGCAGTTATCCATACAGTGAAGACTGCAGTCAGGGAAAACAGTATATGAACACTCGATGTCCAGCCTGGTGTGATCGTATCCTCATGTCGCTGTCGGCCAAAGACCTGCTGGTGAAGGTCAGTTCAGTCTGCATGTGTAAGTTGACAGAAACCTGGAATAGATTTTATGTTAAAATGCAAATGAATGTATATAGGAGAGTTGTACTATAGCTGAGGTTTTTAAAAGAAAAATGTGTAATGTAATTTCTCAATGAAGATGAGCTGATAAGAGTTGCTTGTAAAATATAAGATCCAGTTTACAGCAGTTTGAGGTGAAGTGTGTGATATGATGATTTATATTTTATCTAACTGTAACCTGGAAATCAAGCACAAACCATCATCATCACAACTATATCTGACAGACTCCCAGTAAACCTTTATTTACATCATTCATGTGAAAAACACTTTTGTTCATTCATACTCTTAGAACATCGTATCTGTCCTTCCTGTCTTTGTTTATAGTGCCAGAATCACAGATGGTGTGTGTTTGTGTCTGTATGCATGCAAGTTTGTGTGCTTGTTTGTATGCACATGTGTATATGCATGCGTGCTTGTGTGTGTATGTGTGTGTGGCCCTGAAATTCGTTATGTTATAGGGACCAAATGCATTTTGCCCTTTTAAGGACATTTTTAGGTTCCCATGAGGCAACAAGCCTATGAATCATACAAAATGGTCTTTTATGAGAATCTAAAATAGTAGAAAGTTTTCTATGAGGGTTAGGTTTAGGGGTAGGGTTAGGTTACATTGTTTATAGCTAGCGGTGTATAAAATCAATTGAGAGTACATTTAAATAGATAAACGTGTGTGTCTTTGTGTATGTGCATGTGTGCTTGTTCATCTGCTTTGGTAGACTTATGGTCTGCACATAATTATAAGTATTATAAGTCTTTAGCACTTACAAAGTGACACTAATGTGTACGTACAAAGTTGGGCTGATCAAATATGATCTCCATCTAACTAAACTCCATCATCTGACTGAAGAAAATTATATCTGTGATGTGTCTAGTGAGACACTCAATGTGTTAGTTTGACTGTAAAGTGTGGGAATATGAGAGTAGGGCCCAAAAACGGCCACAATGTTTTGGGTGATTTTGGCAGTTACCAGGGTGTTGCTAATCAGGTGCTATGGGGCCATTTATTATGTTTTCAGTGGCGATGTGGTTGGTTGCCGGGGTTTTGCTTTGCCTTATAAGGTGTTGTGGATTCCCCCCAAACAGAGGTCGCTGTGAGATTTATAGATTTATAACAGTAACAGCACGTCTCTCCTGGTGATTAGAATTCATTTGACTGTAATGGGGTTTCATTTGTTGGGTTAGATTGGAAATCTCTGTGAGCAATAGTAATAGTGATGCTGGCCTTCAGCTTCAGTGGTCATGAGTTAATGACTGTTACTGACCACAGATACACACAGACAGACTCTAACTGCCCTACTCTGTTTGTTTTTTTTAATAGTCGTTGAGTGGCCAGACAAAGGCTCTCCACGTGAGAGAGTGTTTCAGATAAGGCAGCTCTGTGTCTAACATGCCAGCATTACAGATTGTTTAGACATGGGCCTGTAAACAGCACCAGCCTCATCTATCATGACACGCTCTGTTAGCTCCACGTCATGTTATTTTCTGCTTGCCGAGCCCTAACACGCCAAAGGTCTGCATGCGGCGAGGGGGCTGCACTCGCCTGCGTGTGTGTGCGGTAATGAATACCCAGTGAAGCAGCACAGAGGAGCAGCTCGCGCCCGGGCGTAATTTGTTTATCTGTCTAAAGATTATGCAGCCGAAAATCCACAATTTTATGCTGCCTTTGTAAATTATCAAGCTTCTGTTTGATGAATGTATCGCAGCTTTGGGAGTCGCAGGACAGTGCGTGTGCTGCAGGGAGTCTCGGCTCACTGCTGCTGGAAAGGTTGCGTGTGTGCGTGTTTCAGAGGGTGACGCTGACCTGAGCTCCTGTGTGTTAGTGGTTTGAAGTTAATACAGATTCAGTTTGTTGTTTCTGCTTTAGTCTTTTGCTCATTCCTGAACATGTGAAATACTTTGTGTTTACTGACATCTTCAAAAAGTGTTTAGTTCTGCTTAGAAAACACAACCTAGATGTGTGTGTGTGTGTGTGTGTGTGTGTGTGTCCTCTGCTTCAGCTGATCTAGATTGTTTTAAACATCTGTGATTTTCAAAGGTCATATTTCCCACTTGATATACAGTACAACTTTATTTTCAATGCAGATAAATATGACTAATTATTTTGCGTCAGTTTAGATTTGAAGAACCTTTGTAAAAAAATACAAAACAGATTCTATTTACAAAACCTGCATGAATGTAGTTGCATATTGATTCATAAGCATTTAAATAATTAAACAGTATTAGAACTATTAAGAGTTATAACTTCTAAGAGTATTGTTTTAGATTGTTTTGTTTTCATTTGCTTTTTAACAGTAATTGTAATAACATTTTTATGTGTTTCCACAGCCAGAGAATGAGGAGAAGTCCATTACATATGACATCATAGGACCCGATGTGTGTATGGGGGACCACAAGGTATAACTGACTGTGTGTGTGCATATGCGCAATTGAACCAGACAGACTGAAACTCTGCTTTGACCATGATTCACAAACCTGCCTCTCAAAAGTGTGTGTGTGTTTTCAGCCTGTCTACCTGAACTTCCGGTTAGTCACAGGGGCAGGTAAACCTAATGCAAATAAGCACAAGTGTTGTGCCGTGCAGTGATGTGGTAAATACTTTATTTTACTATTATTTTATTTATATGATATAGTAATATAATTTATTAATATTGGTTTATTATATCACATAATAGATATGCATAAGCTATGTCAGAATTTACATGATGAGTGTGTGTGTGTCTATGTTATCCAGGCAAGGGTTGCCAAAGGGTCGCAAAAATTTCATGAAAAGCTCCCCTGTGAGAAACAGACACGGGTGAATGGACACACACACACACAGGACCCTGTAAGGACTCCAGCAGGACTGACCAGTCGCATTTGTCGCAGTGCATGCAGCACATTTATTGTAACAACACTATAAGTTCATTAATGCTTTAATGTCAGGATCATCATGGACAACACACACACATTCACACACTGTTCCTGCACCTGCCAGGTGGGACATTTCCTGTAAATGCAGAATGCATGAGATGAAATGCAGTGCTGCATCAGACAATGAGAACATCATCATCTCTGCCATGTTTCTAGAACTCTTAACAGAACATCAGAAATACTCTACAGATTTAAAACACATACTTGCAAATTTTAGAAATGCCTCTACAAAATACGAGCTACTTCCATACAATATGTAAGATGTTTTAAAAAGTGCAGTGCAAAAGATGATGCTGTATATCTCTAATGTTAAAGGTTTATTTGTACAGTGGACTGTGGTATATAGTGTGTTGAGTTTTTGTGCTGTTTTCTGTTTAACAGCAATTTCTAGACTTTCTGTTAGAGTAGATATCAAAGTCAAAGCCTTTATTGTCATATATTGAGTATTAGATTCTGTTCAAGTAATTGTTTGATTTCTTTTTCTTCCATTTATCTGTTTTTTTATTTGTTGTTACTGACTTGCGTCGTAACAATTTGTCACACCTCATAAAACCACAGTCTCATTTTATATACTGTACTTTTTAATGAGATAATTTATTATTCCTGCCAGAATTATGCTGATATTGATACAAACATTTGCTTTGGGGTTTTTGTCAACTGGAACATTTACGTACACTAAATCTACATCATGGTTATAAAAATGATTTAAGTAGTGCCAATTTAAAGTAATTTTTTTAAGCAGTGCCAAAGACCATGCCAGTAGATAAGACAGTTTTATATACAGTCTTGTTTGTTATAACAGTGCTGTTCTTATTCTGTGTAATAATGTTCTTAATGTGATATTCTAAAAAGGCTTTGGTATCTTATAAATAGCTGTATCTTTATTTTTTAATGATTATTTTTGTCATTATGTTAACATAGTTTGAATTATGATAAAACATTATGCAGCTTTAGGAGGAAAGAAGGAGAAACTCTTTATACTTTATAGTGTGCATGTTACACATTATCTGTTCATGTGATTAATTACAAAAGCATGTGCCATTACATGTTTCTCCAGATATGAAGTACTTTGTTTAGTACTAACATTCCTCCAGGATGTGAGCAGCGTTTCTTCCATTGATTCCCTTCACTCATCGCACTGCAGTTTAGACTGATTCCTGATCGTGGGAATGATTTTCACACTGACTTGGTTGGACAGAAGTGCTTGTTAAGGTGTTCCCCGCAGGTCAGGTGGTAAATCCGCTCCTTCTTTAAGCACATACATATTAGAGGTCGAGGATGGCAAGATCTTCAAAAGCAATAAAACCATCAGAAGTCATTAATGAGTATTTGTCATTAGTCGAGCACTTCCGGATTTGCCCTCGATTTGTACTTCATTAGAGTTGGTGAGGTCTGAGGATTTAACCTTTTATCTTCGTCGTCTATTATTAGTATTATTGTTATTATTGTTGTTATTATTATTAAATGCTTTTATAAAATGAGTGAATCATATAATTGAACATCAGGGAATCGGAAATACTCGCATGTAGTTCAATATACATTAAACATTCAGTATGAATAATGAAAGGAATAAAAAACTGAAAATTATTGCTTTCACAGATTTGAGCTGTGAGAAAGTATTCAGAGAAACAAGAAAAGGTTCTCCATTGCTGCCCACCGCTTTAATCAAGTTTGAAGTGATCGATATTTTTTAGTTTAGATTTTGTATAAGCAGCCTCGTTTATTCGGGAAAATGCAAAATATAATAAATAATACATACGAAAGCATCGTATGATCGACATAATCGGTCCTCGGTCATATTTTATTTTCTGCTTTACTGGCCGTTTCATTAATAACAGAAATGTGTTGCGTTTTCAGAACAGAATGACTCGCTCTGCCATTATGTGTATAAAAATTACTTCAAATTTATTACATTCTTTAAACGATAACTAATTTAAAAAATCTCTATTATTGTTATTAATAAGAAATAAAGTATAGAGCCGATAGAAATTTACAACTGCATTTAAAAAAATAAATATGCTACCTATAGGTTTCAAAGTACTGTAAGCACAAATATTCACATAATTATAAATGAATGAAATGAAGACGTATTTAAAACATTGTCTTAAATAATTTATTGATAATACAAAGGTTTTTCTTCCTTCAGCACGGAAGCAATAATATTCTCTTCATCCAATATTTAATGTCCATCTTTGTCTTTTTTCGTGTCGAGAGTTAAAACAAACTCCTTCCATTGAACGTATACGCTGGACATTGTTAAACCACTTCTATTCACATTCATCATTTACAACACTGCTTATACACTTTGTGTACCTGTTTGTGAAATTAAAACATGTAAAGGTTTTAGGCGAAATAAGGCGTTGTTCCTCTGCGATTGAAGAAAAAACCTTCAATGACCTGACGATGGTGATCAAGATGATGAAGATAAGTGAAGAGCTGGCACGTCTTCGTGAAGGTTAATAACATAATTTACTCAGTAAAAATATCTATACATTTGGCGTACGCGTGTACCTGTACAGCTGGACAGTGTGTGTATACCCTGCTTAATTGTGCCTCTCCTCCAGCAGTGTGAGGCGGCCGCTCGGAGCAGCTCGAAGCGTCACAACGTCTCCGAGCTGCTGCTGCCCGGGCTGAGGAGCGCCGCGCTGCCGCCCTTGTGCTTTCTCAGCAGTCTCGTGATTTTCTCGTCGTCGGAGTTCGGGTCGAGAGGTTTGTTGTATTCGTCGTCTTCCTCGTTGTCTGAACTCTCCTTCATCTTCTCCGTCTCTGAATCGTGTTTCTTTTTGGCTGTGGCCATTTCAGCCGCGTGTCTCTTCCGCCATTTGGTTCTTCTGTTCTGAAACCAAACCTGGAGAGAAAAGAGCAATTAACAGTCATAACCACCTGACCAAAACTAAACTAAATGTATGAGCTTAAAATAACTGAAGTGAACTGCGTATATTATCAGTCACTGTTTCAAATGCGAAAAATATACATCAAATTAATTACAGTGAAGTATTTGCAAACAGTACAATTTTGTTTTTCGTGACAACGTTTTCCACACTATAAATTCATGTTGCAGTGGTATGCGTGTTTGCAAACCTAAATCCTCTTTAAGTGACAGGTGTAGATTTACTAAAAATGTAACTATTAACACAGAACAAATGCCTGTGAAATTTAGCTTGAACTAAAGTTGAAACTGTCTCGGTTTACCTTGACTTGACTTTCGGTCATTCCCAGGGAATATGCGAGTCGAGCTCTCTCTGGACCGGCCAGATATTTGGTCTGTTCAAAGGTTTTCTCCAGGGCGAAGATCTGCTGTCCTGAGAAAGTTGGCCTGGAATGTTTCTTCTTGCCATCCTTATCCAACATCATGTTTGCCTGAGCTGAAAAATGAGAGTCAATCAGCCAAACACCCTCTGATGACAAAAACAGAGATATTCAGCTCAGTGACTTTTGAAGGAACTATGCCATGTTCAGACAAGTGTCATATTCGCTCCTACATCATAATAATATTTAACGTGATAACATTAGTCTATATAAAGAGAGACTAATAGACAAAAATTAATACATTGGCATACTGATTTTAATACACGTCATTTAGGCCATTAATCTCACCCGGACAGGACACCCGCGGGTCTCTCCAGGGTGAACCCTGCATCACTCCCGGCCAGAAAATAGGAGCCCTCCCGGGTAACTCCGTCATAGGTTTGGGATACCGAGACACGGCCGCGGGGTTAAAGTACATCCCTGCTGATGTGGCCAACCCGCTGATCCTGGGAAAGCCCGTCAGCAGCTGTCCAGCTGTGGTTATGGGTCTCCCCAATATATCGCTAATTCCATGTGGTGTTCCCAGCGGGATCTGGGAGTTCAGACTGGTCAGGGAAGGAGCCTTAAACCCCGCGGGGTTCTGCAGGGTGTACGGGAACAGCGAGCTCTTCATCTCGGTCATGTTGTGCAGAGCTGCCAGTGGAGTGCTGCCCAGGACGAACGCGCTCTGTCTGTTAGTCTCCATCTGCCCGACAGCTAACATCGGTACGGATGAACCAGCGTGAGCCGCGGGGAACGAAAAGACGCGCACGGTACCCGAAGTCTGGCGGCCACAACTTATCCAATGAACCCGCGAAACTTTCGAACTAAAAGTTAAAGTTGTGAAATGGTTTCCCATGTAAAGGGCCGCCCCAAATGTGTCCCGCAGGGTTTCACAAGCGCGCTGAAGCAGAATCCGGCCGCCGCAGATCTTCCGCCCGCTGTGAGCGCTTTGATAACCCGCATGTGAACCGCAGCGCAACCGTGAACGGACTGTTTGTGAGCCGCTGCTGGCGGGACCGGCAGATAACCGCGCAGCACCTGCAAGTGCGACTCTCCTATTGGAAGAAGGTAAATGACGCCGCTCGCTGATTGGAGGACGCGGGGCGCGGATTCGCATGCGTGCGTGGGACAAAGCCGCACTCCAACAAGCGCCATTAATGACGCGTCTGACGGTAGAAATCACTGATTCAGGATCTGACAAAACAGACGCGTTTACATTATGACCCATTACTGCTGACAGAGTAAGTACATTAACCTCCAAACCACTGCAATCACTATCTCACTGCTCCATCACTATCTCACTGCTCCATCACTATCTCACTGCTCCATCACTATCTCACTGCTCCATCACTATTTCACTGCTCCATCACTATCTCACTGCTCCATCACTATTTCACTGCTCCATCACTATCTCACTGCTCCATCACTATCTCACTGCTCCATCACTATCTCACTGCTCCATCACTATCTCACTGCTCCATCACTATTTCACTGCTCCATCACTATCTCATATATGCTCCATCACTATCTCACTGCTCCATCACTATTTCACTGCTCCATCACTATCTCACTGCTCCATCACTATCTCACTGCTCCATCACTATTTCACTGCTCAATCACTATTTCACTGCTCCATCACTATCTCACTGCTCCATCACTATCTCACTGCTCCATCACTATTTCACTGCTCCATCACTATCTCACTGCTCCATCACTATTTCACTGCTCCATCACTATCTCACTGCTCCATCACTATTTCACTGCTCCATCACTATCTCACTGCTCCATCACTATTTCACTGCTCCATCACTATCTCACTGCTCCATCACTATCTCACTGCTCCATCACTATCTCACTGCTCCATCACTATCTCACTGCTCCATCACTATTTCATTGCTCCATCACTATCTCACTGCTCCATCACTATCTCACTGCTCCATCACTATTTCACTGCTCCATCACTATCTCACTGCTCCATCACTATCTCACTGCTCCATCACTATTTCACTGCTCCATCACTATCTCACTGCTCCATCACTATTTCACTGCTCAATCACTATCTCACTGCTCCATCACTATCTCACTGCTCCATCACTATCTCACTGCTCCATCACTATTTCACTGCTCCATCACTATCTCACTGCTCCATCACTATTTCACTGCTCCATCACTATCTCACTGCTCCATCACTATCTCACTGCTCCATCACTATCTCACTGCTCCATCACTATCTCACTATCGTTGTTGTCGCTAATGTTAACTGAGGTGACGAGACTTTTAAGTAGCCTAAAATTGTTTTCTGTTTCGTTTATTTAAGAGCTGTAGCCATGAAAAACTCGTGTTTTTTTATAACGACCTGCATGTGACAAAATACGAGTAATATTTATAGGCGTCGTGTGTTTTTATGTCAGTCCCAATTTTGTGTTTTTTTACACGCACATACAAACTTGCTCAAAAATAATATATATATATATATAGTTTCATAAATACAGTATGTATTAACACTGTAGCCTACTCTAACCTGCTGAAAAGGTTCAGTTCAGTCGGGGACAGTATTTCTCTCTCCAGTTCACAGTTACTGATGCTGACACACATTTCTCCTGCTCTGATAAGCCTTTGTTAATAGACATACAGTGCATACAGTGGTCACACTATAGGCTACATTAATGCATTATTTTTTTGTGAACAACATTCATATGTATGTTATTCATTGTAAATGACTGATGTTCAAACACGTTTTGCTCTTTTGTAATGGTACATGTGAACTGTGAGCAGAAGAGACGCGCGGGGCTGGAAATTAAAGACCTTCATCACAACAACGAGAAAGAAAAATGTGCAGCCCAGCTTGAACTATGACGGCGACATTTTCCCATTAAAAATAATAATATAGGCTATACACGACAAATTTACAAACAAACGTGTTTGCAACAATTAGGCACATTTTGTTTTAATTTAGATAATCAATTTAGTATATCTGGTAATTAATTAATTTAGTATATCACCGAAACCTAACAGCCATGTATGTCAGACAAACTGATAACATATTTTCATTTATTTTTAGATGTATAATTTAATTTTCATATTTCAGTTTACCTGTAATTTCATCTAAATTTTATCATTTTGATGTCGATCTATATTATATATAATGTATATCTATAATGTAAATCATTATCAGGTTCAGCTCAACAGCAGAGTTTCTGCTCATCCTCACTAAAGTCATTCCATCTGTCAGTGATTAATTATTATTATTATTTATATTTCTCCTCGTGCAAAAACAATAAAACATATATTGCTTTAGGAGGCATGTGAAGCATGTAAAAACAAGGTGTATATGCACGTTTTGATTGATTTGTGTATTAAATATTTTAAATAATTATCAATATTAAACATAATATTAATATAAGATAAATAAGTAAAATTAAAGTAAAAAATAAATACTTTAATTGGTTGTCTGTTTATTTTCTCATGTCTGGTTTCTAACCGAAGACTAAAGTGTAACACTGTACACACATATACAAATATTAAATCATACAGTAATATTAAATATGAATTCCTTACTGGGTTTACTGAGGAAATTCTTTTTTTAATAGCTAGACCTACAGACGTCAATTAGATAACGTGTAAAGGAATTGATCTGACCCCATATAACCGATAAAAAACATCAATAATAAAAAGACATGCTGGTTGATATTGTGTTGGTGCTTTTCTCATTGTGGTCTGAAGATGCGATATGAAGTTCGAGACGTTATAATGATGTGTTGTTGAAAGCATCTGATGACGTTTTTGATGTTTTCTGTTGCTGTTTATTTTAAAGGAATCCCAAAATCCCATTAATTGAAATGGGTTGAAAACATGTTAAAGCATTAATAGGAAAAAATAGACGCGTTACAAACTACTTCAGACAGGCGCCAAACAAACAGGCTGCGTTTCTCTGAAGCTCTTCGTAGCGCCAGTCTCGTCTGGCCGCGGTCTGAACCATCAGCTATCAGCCCGGGGCTTCTGAGCAACGCAGCCCTGGTTTAGTCCAATCTTTTGTTATTTACCGGAAAACAGCGACGTCTGCTGACTTTTTAAGTTTTAGCCGTGTTACCTTTTCCTTTTGTCTTCGGCTGATTGACCTGACCTCCGTGAAGTCCTTAAATACAGTTCTTTATGGTCATAACAGATGCGATGAGCTGCCTGGATTTAACGCGACATTTCATTCATATAGTCATACAGTTCACTTCCGTTTCTGATTTTATAGTTTATAGAGTTTATAGACTAAATAGAAAACAGCGCAAATAAACCAGAATCTAATTTCAGATTGTGAGGTTCATCAGTCTGTCTGATGGCTTTATTGGACCTGGTGGATGTAACTGTTGGACGTGTCATTTCACTCCTGTGAGTTAAACCGGTTCAAATGAAGAAGTTATCTAAATGTATTATTGTTGTTTATTATTCAACGACGTCTATTCTACATGGAAACTGTGACTGGATGTTATTTTGGTATGGAGGTTTCATGAACATCACAGAAGGACAGGATCCTTTGAAACGAGCATCTCTGCTGCATTGAAGCTGAGCTGTTGGATCACGCCGGTCTCTCTCTGGTAGAGATGGGGAGTCTTAATCTCTAAAATCCGACTCTCAGTGACCCTAATGTACGACTCGACTCTCGCTGTCGACTCCTTATTTAGTTTATGTATTTTAAACAGGCTTAAATGTACGAAATACGCTTTAAGAACCCATCAGACACGTATACGGCAAATCTATGAGTGGGACGCTCAAACACGTCCGCTGCGTGGAAGTATTTCCAGCTAATAGACGAACGAACAAGAGGTTGTTGTGAACTATGCAAGAGTTCAGTAAAACACAGTCATGCATGTAGAAACACGTTCAAGCATTTCTGGATACTGGATTTATTGAATTAGATGTTTTTTATTTCTATCTCAAATACATTTATTTGCACAGTGCTGCCATCGTGTGGCTGAGCTCTGTGTTCAAAGAGTTAAGGGACCACATAATTCTTTACATTTCTAACTTACATTAAAGAAAAGCATCTTTATTTATAAGGGGGTGGAGCATTGCAATCTGACATTCTGACCACAAGTCTCGTTTAGAGGTGCACTGCAGTACTTTATTCCCTAGGTGGTGTCATACAACAAGTGTGCAGAGCCTCTTAAACGTATACTGATGGTCGTTGCTTAAAAACTCAGTGATGCTGATTCAGCTAACTTGCTCATGTTATAATTATTTCCAGTTATTTTAAAAACATTAAAAGGTCAACAGAGTTCATGTACATACAAGTGGAGTGGAAGTGACGCATTTAACTCTTAGGGGTTAGTATCCACGTAGAGCGTAGCATTATACAAAATAATGTAAGTGTGCATAATGAATGAGCTGAGATCATGTGTGTGAATCTGTATGCTGTTATGTGCTGAACATTGAGGATTACGTGTCTGAAATAAATGACGTGTCAATGCAAACAGTGTGTGTTTAGTAAACAGAGTACCTGAAAGGCCAAATCCAGCTGTATGAATGTTTCACAGTGTGTTAACAAATCTTAACATTGTACTTGTGCTCTGTCTCAATATGTAGTGAGCACACTCTGAGCAGTGTGCAGCTACCACTGCAGCGCCCGGGGGGCAACTGAGGGCTTTGGTGTTCTTTCTTGGGTACCTAATAAATAACACAACCTGATTATGAATATGACTGTCATTTAGTAATTTCATGTATCATGGTATTTTGTCTGATACCTCACATTTGACCAGAACATTTTTGTGAGGGTGTTTATATAAAAATATTAGTTAAGGTTTAATTACATTTAGACAGACAAAAATGTTTAAATCCATTTTGTACTGTTTATTTAAATGCGTTAAGCTTTCCTCTGTCTAAACAGCTCATAACAGAACCAAATTGCCTATTAATGTCATACTATCACAGACAATTGTTTGTATCACAAATCTACTCTAGTTAATATTGTCTATTTAAAACTAGCAGTTGCAAATAACCAATATAATGCAGATATATGCAGAACAAAATCACTGGTGACTAATTGTTAAACTCTAGAACAGTTTGCAAGAGCATCACTCTTATCTCCTAACACATCAGAGAGTGATTCAGTGAAAGCAGAAAACTTCTGCTCTTAGTGGCTGAAGTCTGTCAGATGCAAAACCATTGTTTTTTATGCCTGGCTCATCTGAACAGTTTGCTGCAGTGAACAGTGCACTCAACAGATAAAGCCTCAGACATAGAGAGAGTCTGTAAACTTAGTCCACCAAGATATAGAGAGATCTCCAAACATCAGCACCGGAAATTTTATTCTGATACCCCTGGAGAAGGTTGATATTAAGGCTTCAGATGTTATTAGTTTCAGTTTAGACTTGTCTCATCATGAAAGTACACAGACATCAACAGAAAAATCCTGTTTGGAGGGTGTCTCTAGGGGCTCTGACAGAATAGGGTGCTGATCACCAGACCACGATGAAAATGAGCTTGAAGTCTTAGTTTGTTTATTTCCCTTCATTTATAAGGTTCCAGATTACTAGGGTTAATAGTCCAACACTATAATAAAATAATACACAGTGGGATTCAAAAGACTTTATCTCATTTCTGGGTCACAAATCAAATGTGTGAATTTGTAAAACTGAGCATGTTTCTGAGAATGATCTTTAGGTTTTGTTTATATGTTCCCATATGTACATGCTGCTAAAGGAGAAACACCAAGACATTCTCAAACTTAATTCAGATTTTAACTCGATCACACTAATAATATAATCTGTAGTGAAAAATGTGTATTAAAGTAGAAAAGCAACACAAATGTACATGTGAAAAATTGTGGTCACTGTATATGTTACTATACTTGTGTATTCCTGCAGAAGAGATTGTGCTTGTGACTCTGCATATATTGTTTTCCATACAGACAGCACAACTCCAGTGGATTTGACTTGGATTCAGAAGATTTACTGCACAGATTCTATTCAAATCCCTGAGCTCCTGTAAACCCACATGTACAATGTAAAAAAATCTTTTGCTCTGTCTTAATAGAATCACATTCTCAGTGACCTGCTGTACATGACAGTCTGGAGACATAAATTTGGTGGTGAGCACTTTGAGTGAGCAGATTTTGATTCCAGTCTTTAATTAATCGGTCAGAGTACAATGAAGTTCAGAAGTCAGAAATGCATATTAGCCTTTAGAGTTCCTGAAATGCAAATATTATATGTAAAATGTTGCCTATAAAAGATCAGAGCTTCCTCTTAGCCAGCTGCCTCAGAGCAGCTGATACTTTTTTGTGCTGATCTGAGCATTTTGGAATTCAATATATGCAGGTTAAAAATGAAGGTTCTTCACAGATTCTGTGGTACAGCAAAGAACCTTCTTCAGTTGTGTAGGGATGGATGTAAAAACAAAGTTATTGAAGTTTTTTGAAGCACCAGCCCACAGATGGTTTTCTGAAGAACTAGAAGTAGTGTTACCTCTAAAGGTTCTACTATGACATCAGGCTGTAAAACCCTTATAGGTTCTAAATGGATCTTTTATAAAGCGTTTATAAACTCCTCAGGTTAGAACAAATGTTTTTGCGTCACACACTGTACCAAATTTCTTTACATCTCCATTTGAATCATTCTGTCTATTCTTTGTTCATTGTGCTCTGCCAAAGAAACATCAGTCAGATATTGTGTTCATGAGCGCTTATGATAACAGCTCTCAGATGTGTTTCATTCATGAACTTTAGCATTTTCTTCCGACTAACCCAAAGGTCACAGGCTTGATTCCCGCTGCCAGCAGGAAAACATTTGAGGTGCCCTCAAGCAAGGCACATTTCCCCCAGTTGTTTCCCGGCCCTTCAGTGATGCATTTCAAGTATGGGTTACCATATATTGACAAATACATCACTTTCTCTGAAACATAACAGGTTGTCAAGACAACATTAGGTAAACGTGAAATCCACATGTTGACTGCGTGTTTTTCCAGCGCCTAGTGGCATGTGATGGACATTGGATGTGATGTCATGTCAAGGTGAAGTGGAAGCATGTGATGGTGTTCAGTGATCTTCAAACATTGGCTGAGAGTTTCAGTGCATTTATACAGTGCATTAGTTCAGTGCATTAGTTCAGTGCATTAGTTTACTGTATTAATTCGGTGCATTAATTCAGTTCATCAGTTTACTGTATTAATTCAGTTCATTAGTTCAGTGCATTTGCTTACTGCATTAGTTCAGTGCATTTGCTTAGTGTATTAGTTTATTAGTTTATTAATTCACTTTGTTAGTTTACTGCGTTAGTTTACTGCATTAGATCAGTGCATTAGTTCAGTGCATTTGTTCAGTACATTAGTTTATTACTGTATTAATTCACTTCGTTAGTTTACTGCATTAGTTCAGTGCATTGGTTCAGTGCATTTGTTCAGTGCATTAGTTTATTGTATTTGTTCAGTGCATTAGTTTACTGTACTAGTTTACTGTATTAGTTCAGTGCATTAGTTTACTGTATTAGTTTACTGTATTAGTTCAGTGCATTAGTTTACTGTACTAGTTTACTGTATTAGTTCAGTGCATTAGTTTACTGTATTAGTTTACTGTATTAGTTCAGTGCATTAGTTTACTGCATTTGTTTAGTGGATTAACTTACTGTATTAGTTCAGTGGATTAGTTTACTACATTAGTTCAGTGCATTAGTTTACTGCATTTGTTTAGTGGATTAACTTACTGTATTAGTTCAGTGGATTAGTTTACTACATTAGTTCAGTGCATTAGTTTACAGCATTAGTTTAATGCATTAGTTTACTGCATTTGTTCAGTGCATTAGTTTACTGTATTAGTTCAGTGCATTAGTTTACTGTATTAGTTTACTGTATTAGTTCAGTGCATTAGCTTACTGCATTTGTTTAGTGGATTAGTTTACTGTATTAGTTCAGTGCATTAGTTTACTGCATTTGTTCAGTGCATTGGTTTACTGTATGTGTGTGTGGACAGTGTGACAGTGTCCTAAAAGCCTATTTGTTTTAGCCAGTTTTATCTCTGTCAACACAAGGACACTGTTTGTGGAGGCCTGGAGGAAAAGGGCCCAGAGGTTAGAATGCAGATCCTGTTTACAGCAGTTAGTATTCTGTCTGTTACAAGTACACTCCTTTGAGAATGTATGAACTCAGACTGTGGTGTCAGCGTCATAACGGATGTAATAGATTGTGGGTTGACCCTGGTGCTGTTCATGAATTCAGGCTCTCAGATATTCACAGGTCATTGTGATAAATGGTCCAAACATCAGCCTCCATGTGAAGGCCATCCTCTGAGCCGATTTTGGACAAAGCTTATACTTTCCTCTTTTTCTGTCACTTTTAAGGAAGCATTTTGGTGTTCTGTTACTTTACAGGTGTCAGGACACTCTCAGGTTTAGAAGCGAAAAATCAATGTTCAATGCTAAACATGGCAAGTAACCTTATAACTGTGCAGATTTATAACAGCTAAAGATTCATAATTTTTTAAAATAGATTAAAATAATATATTATGTTCAGCAGAACACTATCTAAATTTGGCCAAACATAAATTAAAAGTGTTAAAAGTAAATTCAATTGACAAGCAATCGGAGTCTTTACTCCCTCTCAAGGGAGAATAATTAGTATAATTAGTGCTAACACATCATTAGCATCCATGTTATTCATTTACTAGGAGTCTTTCTGTGAGAACACAGGCCTGTTTTCCCCAAAGCATCTGCTGGGATGCAGTGCTTGTACATTCTCTGCAGAAAGCCAGAAGCCATTCATCCCTATTTAAACGCCTCTCTGAGCACACAGTGGCTCATTTGCTTCTTGATAGAGATGAACTGGTGGGCACAGATTCAGTTGTGTGTGTGCCAGCTGAGTAATTCAGTCCACTCATCACATCCAGAGCCACACAGAAAAATTGCATTAACACGGCATCTTCTAGACATATTAGTCTAAGAGAGAGAAAACTCCAATCAGCTGAACAGGTAAAACAGCATGTGAACAACATTGCAGTATTTCAGTTTTAAATGTGTCAATGTGGATGCCAGAACATAGGATTGGTTGCCTAGGCAACGCTATTGAGCATGATCAAGGTTGTGGCTTTTGCCCAAGATTTCACTGGGGTCTCATCACACAATTTGACAGTGAAATTGTAAAGGACAAATAAAAGTACAGTGAATTGGCTTTAAATGGATCAATGTGAAGCTGTTGCTAGACCTCTAGAAAAGTGATAGTTTTGATATTTAAGTGATTTTATGGCATGTACTGTGTCTGCCGAGTACACATCTTTTTCTTTGACTTTGATTTTTCCATGTCATATTGCACTGAAGAGAATACATGTTTAATCTTCAGAATTTGGAATTGAACAATAAGGTGTCCTCTCATTTCCTGAAACAAAGCTCAAAAGCATTTTCCCACCAGCCTTACTGTGCCTACAGCATCATAAAACTAATTTGTCTTAGAGTTTGAATTATAACATCGAGTCCGTTAACATGGTCTAAAACGTTGTTGATGCGATGCCTGTTATATTGTTTCTCTTGATTTGAATTGCTGTGGAAATATAAGCAATTAAAGTATTATGCATATGGTCAGAAAAAGTAATCATCACAAGCTGTCTTTGATTCCAGGGGCCAATTGAATATATGATGTCATCATAATCAGTCTATGATTTTCGTAAATAATAGATTAGGTGGAGAATCTCTGCAGCAGTTCAGAAATAGATCTTCATCTGTTAGTTGAATGAGTCTCGTCTGGCCTTCAGTGCAGATGGTGTCTGACCGACATGAGTGTGTCAAGGTTTGTTGTGTCACTCTGATAGTTCCAGACATTTGTCACCACTGTTTCTTCTTGTGGGTTAATAACTTTGTCTTTATTCTAATTTGTAAGTGGCTTTAACATCTACTTAAGGATGAATAAATGTGTTTTTCTCTTCAGAAGATCAGATGATTCTCCGAACATTTTCTGCCATGAACAAAAGGCAACACATTTTGGAGTTGGTGAGTTTGACTTTGTCATGGAGGTTAAAGTAACTATCTGCTTTTTAACTATTGAACAGCAGAGATGCAGTCATAAAACACAGATGTTTTTTGGAAATGCATGTGTATATATCTACATATATAACATGTTGTTGATCATTTCAAGATTCAAGAGCTTTATTGTCAAGTGTACGGAAGTACAATGAAATTCTTTGTTTACATCTCTTGAGAATAACAGGGTAGAAGGGGAACAGACATAACTTACATAAACAAAATATATAAAAATATAAAGAATATATAAAGAACGTACAAATATGCAAGTGAAACAAAACAACTGTCAATAAAAATACTTCACAGTATGAATGTGTCAAGTGACAATTGGTGATAGTGTCATTGTAAACACTAGTGTTTAAAATTGTCCAAGCTTGTCAGTCGAATGCGTTTTGAGTGTGTGATGGTCCGGCAGGTAAAGTGAAGAGTGCCATTGAACAGGCTGAATTTATCCTGATGATACAGGTGGTAGAGGCAGTGGGTTTTGACTATTTATCCGTCTAATGGCCTGGGAATATAAACTGTTCTGGAGTCTGGATGTTCTGGCTGCAGGGCTCCGGTACCGCTTGCCAGACTTCATGAGGGTGAAGAAATTGTGTATGGGATGGGTGGTATCCTTAATGATGTTGCAAACCTATTTGCAGATCATTTTGTTGTATGTGTCCTGCAATGAGGGGAGATCTGTCCCTGTGATTTTTCGGGCCAGCTTTATTACCAAACCACACAGCAATGCAGCAAGGTAACACACTCTCCACAGTGCTTCGGTAGAAGTTATGGAGTATTTGTGATGACATGCCAAACTTCCTTAGCCTCCTCAAGAAGTACATTCTTTGATTGGCCTTACTTATTAAGTACACAGCAGAGGTGGGAGACAACAGAAAGTGGGTCTGTAACTTTGAAACTCTGAGTCTTCATAGACTAGACAGAGAGCAGATGTGGATACAGAGACTAACACCAGATTAACATTCACATCATTGTGCTGTGGGTATTTGAAGATCAACTGGATGTCTGATCTTTCAGCACAGATATTAGCATGTGCTGCTGGCAAAGATGTTTTTAATAACTAAAAAATACTGTGTCTGTTTCAGACTGTTCAAATCTTGATACAAAGACCCACGGTAATCCAAAGTGTGTTTAAAACAGCTTTGTATGTGTCTGTATCACAGCATCAGTTTCACTCTGTGTGAATGGTGTGTGTATCACAGTGTCTCTGTGTGAAAGGTGTGTGTGTATCACAGCATCTGTGTGTCTGTGTGTGAAAGGTGTGTGTGTATCACAGCATCTGTGTGTCTGTGTGTGAAAGGTGTGTGTGTATTACAGTGTCTATGTGTGAATGGTGTGTGTGTATCACAGTGTCTGTGTGTGAAAGGTGTGTGTGTATTACAGTGTCTGTGTGTGAAAGGTGTGTGTGTATCACAGTCTTGTGTGAAAGGGATGTGTATGCGCTGTGTGTGAAAGGTGTGTGTGTATTACAGTGTCTGTGTGTGAAAGGTGTGTGTGTATCACAGCACGATGTCTGTGTGTGAAAGGTGTGTGTGTATTACAGTGTCTGTGTGTGAAAGGTGTGTGTGTATCACAGTGTCTGTGTGTGAAAGGTGTGTGTGTATCACAGTGTCTGTGTGTGAAAGGTGTGTGTGTATCACAGCATCTGTGTGTGTGAAAGTGTGTGTGTATCACAGCGTCTGTGTGTGAAAGGTGTGTGTGTATTACAGTGTCTGTGTGTGAAAGGTGTGTGTGATCACAGTGTCTGTGTGTGAAAGGTGTGTGTGTATCACAGTGTCTGTGTGTGAATGGTGTGTGTGTATCACAGTGTCTGTGTGTGAAAGGTGTGTGTGTATCACAGCATCTGTGTGTGAAAGGTGTGTGTATCACAGTTGTCTGTGTGTGAAAGGTGTGTGTGTATCACAGTGTCTGTGTGTGAAAGGTGTGTGTGTATTACAGTGTCTGTGTGTGAAAGGGTGTGTGATCACAGCATCTGTGTGTGAAAGGTGTGTGTGTATCACAGTGTCTGTGTGTGAAAGGTGTGTGTGTATTACAGTGTCTGTGTGTGAAAGGTGTGTGTGTATCACAGTGTCTGTGTGTGAAAGGTGTGTGTGTATCACAGTGTCTGTGTGTGAAAGGTGTGTGTGTATTACAGTGTATGTGTGTGAAAGGTGTGTGTGTATTACACTGTCTGTGTGTGAAAGGTGTGTGTATCACAGCATCTGTGTGTCTGTGTGTGAAAGGTGTGTGTGTGACAATTACAGTGTCTGTGTTTGAAAGGTATGTGTGTATTACAGTGTCTGTGTGTGAAAGGTGTGTGTGTATTACAGTGTCTGTGTGTGAAAGGTGTGTGTGTATTACAGTGTCTGTGTGTGAAAGGTGTGTGTGTATCACAGTGTCTGTGTGTGAAAGGTGTGTGTGTATCACAGTGTCTGTGTGTGAAAGGTGTGTGTGTATCACAGTGTCTGTGTGTGAAAGGTGTGTGTGTATCACAGCATCTGTGTGTCTGTGTGTGAAAGGTGTGTGTGTATCACAGTGTCTGTGTGTGAAAGGTGTGTGTGTATCACAGCATCTGTATGCCTGTGTGTGAAAGGTGTGTGTGTATTACAGTGTCTGTGTGTGAAAGGTGTGTGTGTCTGTTGTGATGTATTACAGTGTCTGTGTGTGAAAGGTGTGTGTGTATCACAGTGTCTGTGTGTGAAAGGTGTGTGTGTATTACAGTGTCTGTGTGTGAAAGGTGTGTGTGTATCACAGTATCTGTGTGTCTTGTGTGAAAGGTTGTGTGAAAGTGTGTGTGTATCACAGTGTCTGTGTGTGAAAGGTGTGTGTGTTATACAGTGTCTGTGTGTGAAAGGTGTGTGTGTATCACAGCGTCTGTGTGTTGTGTGTGTAAATTGTGTGTGTGTATTACAGTGTCTGTGTGTGAAAGGTGTGTGTGTATCACAGCATCTGTGTGCCTGTGTGTGAAAGGTGTGTGTGTATTACAGTGTCTGTGTTTGAAAGGTATGTGTGTATTACAGTGTCTGTGTGTGAAAGGTGTGTGTGTATCACAGTGTCTGTGTGTGAAAGGTGTGTGTGTATCACAGCACTGTGTCTGTGTGTGAAAGGTGTGTGTGTATCACAGCTGTAGCTGTGTGTGAAAGGTGAGTGTGTATTACAGTGTCTGTGTGTGAAAGGTGTGTGTGTATCACAGATGTGGTATACATGTGTGTGAAAGGTGTGTGTGTATCACAGTGTCTGTGTGTGAAAGGTGTGTGTGTATCACAGTGTCTGTGTGTAAATGGTGTGTGTGTATCACAGTGTCTGTGTGTGAAAGGTGTGTGTGTATCACAGTGTCTGTGTGTGAAAGGTGTGTGTGTATCACAGCATCTGTGTGCCTGTGTGTGAAAGGTGTGTGTGTATCACAGTGTCTGTGTGTGAAAGGTGTGTGTGTATCACAGTGTCTGTGTGTGAATGGTGTGTGTGTATTACAGTGTCTGTGTGTGAAAGGTGTGTGTGTATCACAGTGTCTGTGTGTGAAAGGTGTGTGTGTATTACAGTGTCTGTGTGTGAAAGGTGTGTGTGTATTACAATGTCTGTGTGTGAATGGTGTGTGTGTATCACAGTGTCTGTGTGTGAAAGGTGTGTGTGTATCACAGTGTCTGTGTGTGAAAGGTGTGTGTGTATCACAGTGTCTGTGTGTGAAAGGTGTGTGTGTATCACAGTGTCTGTGTGTGAAGGTGTGTGTGTATTACAGTGTATGTGTGTGAAAGGTGTGTGTGTATCACAGTGTCTGTGTGTGAAAGGTTTGTGTGTATCACAGTGTCTGTGTGTGAATGGTATGTGTGTATCACAGCATCTGTGTGTGAAAGGTGTGTGTGTATCACAGTGTCTGTGTGTGAATGGTGTGTGTATCACAGCATCTGTGTGTGAAAGTGTGTGTGTATCACAGTGTCTGTGTGTGAAGGTGTGTGTGTATCACAGTTTGCCTGTGTGTGAAGGTGTGTGTGTATCACAGTGTCTGTGTGTGAAAGGTGTGTGTGTATTACAGTGTCTGTGTGTGAAAGGTGTGTGTGTATCACAGTGTCTGTGTGTGAAGGTGTGTGTTATCACAGTGTCTGTGTGTGAAAGGTGTGTGTGTATCACAGTGTCTGTGTGTGAAAGGTGTGTGTGTATCACAGTGTCTGTGTGTGAAAGGTGTGTGTGTATCACAGCATCTGTATGCCTGTGTGTGAAAGGTGTGTGTGTATCACAGCATCTGTGTGTGAAAGGTGTGTGTGTATCACAGCATCAGAGTGCTGTGTGTGAAAGGTGTGTGTGTATTACAGTGTCTGTGTGTGAAAGGTGTGTGTGTATCACAGTGTCTGTGTGTGAAAGGTGTGTGTGTATCAGTCGTCTGTGTGTGAAAGGTTTGTGTGTATCACAGTGTCTGTGTGTGAAAGGTGTGTGTGTATTACAGCATCTGTGTGTGAAAAGTATGTGTGAATCACAGCATTGTGTGTGAAAGGTGTGTGTGTATCACAGTGTCTGTGTGTGAAAGGTGTGTGTGTATCACAGTGTCTGTGTGTGAAAAGGTGTGTGTGTTCACAGCATCTGTGTGTGAATGGTGTGTGTATCACAGTGTCTGTGTGTGAAAGGTGTGTGTGTATTACAGTGTCTGTGTGTGAAAGGTGTGTGTGTATCACAGTGTCTGTGTGTGAAAGGTGTGTGTGTATCACAGTGTCTGTGTGTGAAAGGTGTGTGTGTATCACAGTGTCTGTGTGTGAAAGGTGTGTGTGTATCACAGCATCTGTGTGTGAAAGGTGTGTGTGTATCACAGCATCTGTGTGTGAAAGGTGTGTGTGTATCACAGTGTCTGTGTGTGAAAGGTGAGTGTGTATTACAGTGTCTGTGTGTGAAAGGTGTGTGTGTATCACAGTGTCTGTGTGTGAAAGGTGTGTGTGTATCACAGTGTCTGTGTGTAAATGGTGTGTGTGTATCACAGTGTCTGTGTGTGAAAGGTGTGTGTGTATCACAGCATCTGTGTGTGAAAGGTGTGTGTGTAAAGTGTTGTGTGAAAGGGGTGTGTGTATCACAGTGTCTGTGTGTGAAAGGTGTGTGTGTATTACAGTGTCTGTGTGTGAAAGGTGTGTGTGTATTACAATGTCTGTGTGTGAATGGTGTGTGTGTATCACAGCATCTGTGTGCCTGTGATGTGTGTATTACAGTGTTGTGTGTGAATGGTGTGTGTGTATTACAGTGTCTGTGTGTGAAAGGTGTGTGTGTATCACAGTGTCTGTGTGTGAAAGGTGTGTGTGTATTACAGTGTCTGTGTGTGAAAGGTGTGTGTGTATTACAATGTCTGTGTGTGAATGGTGTGTGTGTATCACAGTGTCTGTGTGTGTGAAAGGTGTGTGTGTATCACAGTGTCTGTGTGTGAAAGGTGTGTGTGTATTACAGTGTATGTGTGTGAAAGGTGTGTGTGTATCACAGTGTCTGTGTGTGAAAGGTGTGTGTGTATCACAGTGTCTGTGTGTGAACATTTGTGAAAGGTGTGTGTATCACAGTTTTTGTGAAAAGTGTGTGTGTATCACAGTGTCTGTGTGTGAAAGGTGTGTGTGTATCACAGTGTCTGTGTGTGAAGGTGTGTGTGTATCACAGCATCTGTGTGTGAAAGGTGTGTGTGTATTACAGTGTCTGTGTGTGAAAGGTGTGTGTGTATCACAGCATTGTGCTGTGTGTGAAAGGTGAGTGTGTATCACAGTGTCTGTGTGTGAATGGTGTGTGTGTATCACAGCATCTGTGTGCCGTTGTGAAAGGTGAGTGTGTATCACAGTGTCTGTGTGTGAATGGTGTGTGTGTATTACAGTGTCTGTGTGTGAAAGGTGTGTGTGTATCACAGTGTCTGTGTGTGAAAGGTGTGTGTGTATCACAGTGTCTGTGTGTGAAAGGTGTGTGTGTATTACAGTGTATGTGTGTGAAAGGTGTGTGTGTATTACACTGTCTGTGTGTGAAAGGTGTGTGTGTATCACAGCATCTGTGTGTCTGTGTGTGAAAGGTGTGTGTGTGACAATTACAGTGTCTGTGTTTGAAAGGTATGTGTGTATTACAGTGTCTGTGTGTGAAAGGTGTGTGTGTATTACAGTGTCTGTGTGTGAAAGGTGTGTGTGTATCACAGCATCTGTGTGTCTGTGTGTGAAAGGTGTGTGTGTATCACAGCATCTGTATGCCTGTGTGTGAAAGGTGAGTGTGTATTACAGTGTCTGTGTGTGAAAGGTGTGTGTGTATCACAGCATCTGTGTGTGAAAGGTGAGTGTGTATTACAGTGTCTGTGTGTGAAAGGTGTGTGTGTATCACAGTGTCTGTGTGTGAAAGGTGTGTGTGTATCACAGTGTCTGTGTGTAAATGGTGTGTGTGTATCACAGTGTCTGTGTGTGAAAGGTGTGTGTGTATCACAGCATCTGTGTGTGAAAGGTGTGTGTGGATCACAGCATCTGTGTGCCTGTGTGTGAAAGGTGTGTGTGTATCACAGTGTCTGTGTGTGAAAGGTGTGTGTGTATCACAGTGTCTGTGTGTGAATGGTGTGTGTGTATTACAGTGTCTGTGTGTGAAAGGTGTGTGTGTATCACAGTGTCTGTGTGTGAAAGGTGTGTGTGTATTACAGTGTCTGTGTGTGAAAGGTGTGTGTGTATTACAATGTCTGTGTGTGAATGGTGTGTGTGTATCACAGTGTCTGTGTGTGAAAGGTGTGTGTGTATCACAGTGTCTGTGTGTGAAAGGTGTGTGTGTATCACAGTGTCTGTGTGTGAAAGGTGTGTGTGTATCACAGTGTCTGTGTGTGAAAGGTGTGTGTGTATTACAGTGTCTGTGTGTGAAAGGTGTGTGTGTATCACAGTGTCTGTGTGTGAAAGGTGTGTGTGTATCACAGTGTCTGTGTGTGAATGGTATGTGTGTATCACAGCATCTGTGTGCCTGTGTGTGAAAGGTGAGTGTGTATCACAGTGTCTGTGTGTGAATGGTGTGTGTGTATCACAGCATCTGTGTGTGAAAGGTGTGTGTGTATCACAGTGTCTGTGTGTGAAAGGTGTGTGTGTATCACAGCATCTGTATCTGTGTGTGAAAGGTGTGTGTATCACAGTGTCTGTGTGTGAAAGGTGTGTGTGTATTACAGTGTCTGTGTGTGAAAGGTGTGTGTGTATCACAGTGTCTGTGTGTGAAAGGTGTGTGTGTATCACAGTGTCTGTGTGTGAAAGGTGTGTGTGTATCACAGTGTCTGTGTGTGAAAGGTGTGTGTGTATCACAGTGTCTGTGTGTGAAAGGTGTGTGTGTATCACAGCATCTGTGTGTGAAAGGTGTGTGTGTATCACAGCATCAGAGTGTCTGTGTGTGAAAGGTGTGTGTGTATTACAGCGTCTGTGTGTGAAAGGTGTGTGTGTATCACAGTGTCTGTGTGTGAAAGGTGTGTGTGTATCACAGTCTCTGTGTGTGAAAGGTTTGTGTGTATCACAGTGTCTGTGTGTGAAAGGTGTGTGTGTATTACAGCATCTGTGTGTGAATGGTATGTGTGTATCACAGCATCTGTGTGTGAAAGGTGTGTGTGTATCACAGTGTCTGTGTGTGAATGGTGTGTGTGTATCACAGTGTCTGTGTGTGAAAGGTGTGTGTGTATCACAGCATCTGTGTGTGAATGGTGTGTGTGTATCACAGTGTCTGTGTGTGAAAGGTGTGTGTGTATTACAGTGTCTGTGTGTGAAAGGTGTGTGTGTATCACAGTGTCTGTGTGTGAAAGGTGTGTGTGTATCACAGTGTCTGTGTGTGAAAGGTGTGTGTGTATCACAGTGTCTGTGTGTGAAAGGTGAGTGTGTATTACAGTGTCTGTGTGTGAAAGGTGTGTGTATCACAGTGTCTGTGTGTGAAAGGTGTGTGTGTATCACAGTGTCTGTGTGTAAATGGTGTGTGTGTATCACAGTGTCTGTGTGTGAAAGGTGTGTGTGTATCACAGCATCTGTGTGTGAAAGGTGTGTGTGTATCACAGTGTCTGTGTGTGAAAGGTGTGTGTGTATCACAGTGTCTGTGTGTGAAAGGTGTGTGTGTATCACAGTGTCTGTGTGTGAAAGGTGTGTGTGTATCACAGCATCTGTGTGTGAAAGGTGTGTGTGTATCACAGTGTCTGTGTGTGAAAGGTGTGTGTGTATCACAGTGTCTGTGTGTGAAAGGTGTGTGTGTATCACAGTGTCTGTGTGTGAAAGGTGTGTGTGTATCACAGTGTCTGTGTGTGAAAGGTGTGTGTGTATTACAGTGTCTGTGTGTGAAAGGTGTGTGTATCACAGTGTCTGTGTGTGAAAGGTGTGTGTGTATCACAGTGTCTGTGTGTAAATGGTGTGTGTGTATCACAGTGTCTGTGTGTGAAAGGTGTGTGTGTATCACAGTGTCTGTGTGTGAAAGGTGTGTGTGTATCACAGTGTCTGTGTGTGAAAGGTGTGTGTGTATCACAGTGTCTGTGTGTGAATGGTGTGTGTGTATCACAGCATCTGTGTGTGAAAGGTGTGTGTGTATTACAGTGTCTGTGTGTGAAAGGTGTGTGTGTATCACAGCATCTGTGTGCCTGTGTGTGAAAGGTGAGTGTGTATCACAGTGTCTGTGTGTGAATGGTGTGTGTGTATCACAGCATCTGTGTGTGAAAGGTGTGTGTGTATCACAGTGTCTGTGTGTGAAAGGTGTGTGTGTATCACAGTGTCTGTGTGTGAAAGGTGAGTGTGTATTACAGTGTCTGTGTGTGAAAGGTGTGTGTGTATCACAGTGTCTGTGTGTGAAAGGTGTGTGTGTATCACAGTGTCTGTGTGTGAATGGTATGTGTGTATCACAGCATCTGTGTGTGAAAGGTGTGTGTGTATCACAGTGTCTGTGTGTGAAAGGTGTGTGTGTATCACAGTGTCTGTGTGTGAAAGGTGTGTGTGTATCACAGTGTCTGTGTGTGAAAGGTGTGTGTGTATCACAGCATCTGTGTGTGAAAGGTGTGTGTGTATTACAGTGTCTGTGTGTGAAAGGTGTGTGTGTATCACAGCATCTGTGTGCCTGTGTGTGAAAGGTGAGTGTGTATCACAGTGTCTGTGTGTGAATGGTGTGTGTGTATCACAGCATCTGTGTGTGAAAGGTGTGTGTGTATCACAGTGTCTGTGTGTGAAAGGTGTGTGTGTATCACAGCATCTGTGTGCCTGTGTGTGAAAGGTGAGTGTGTATCACAGTGTCTGTGTGTGAATGGTGTGTGTGTATTACAGTGTCTGTGTGTGAAAGGTGTGTGTGTATCACAGTGTCTGTGTGTGAATGGTGTGTGTGTATCACAGTGTCTGTGTGTGAAAGGTGTGTGTGTATCACAGTGTCTGTGTGTGAAAGGTGTGTGTGTATCACAGCATCTGTGTGTGAAAGGTGTGTGTGTATCACAGCATCTGTGTGTGAAAGGTGTGTGTGTATCACAGCATCTGTGTGTGAAAGGTGTGTGTGTATCACAGTGTCTGTGTGTGAAAGGTGTGTGTGTATCACAGCATCTGTGTGCCTGTGTGTGAAAGGTGAGTGTGTATCACAGTGTCTGTGTGTGAAAGGTGTGTGTGTATCACAGCATCTGTGTGTGAAAGGTGTGTGTGTATCACAGCATCTGTGTGTGAAAGGTGTGTGTGTGTGAAAGGTGTGTGTGTATCACAGTGTCTGTGTGTGAATGGTGTGTGTGTATTACAGTGTCTGTGTGTGAAAGGTGTGTGTGCATCACAGTGTCTGTGTGTGAAAGGTGTGTGTGTATCACAGCATCTGTGTGTGAAAGGTGTGTGTGTATCACAGCATCTGTGTGTGAAAGGTGTGTGTGTATTACAGCGTCTGTGTGTGAAAGGTGTGTGTGTATTACAGTGTCTGTGTGTGAAAGGTGTGTGTGTATCACAGTGTCTGTGGGTGAAAGGTGAGTGTGTATTACAGTGTCTGTGTGTGAAAGGTGTGTGTGTATCACAGTGTCTGTGTGTGAAAGGTGTGTGTGTATCAAAGTGTCTGTGTGTGAAAGGTGTGTGTGTATTACAGTGTCTGTGTGTGAATGGTGTGTGTGTATCACAGTGTCTGTGTGTGAAAGGTGTGTGTGTATCACAGTGTCTGTGTGTGAAAGGTGTGTGTGTATTACAGTGTCTGTGTGTGAAAGGTGTGTGTGTATCACAGTGTCTGTGTGTGAAAGGTGTGTGTGTATCACAGTGTCTGTGTGTATCACAGTGTCTGAATGGTGTGTGTGTATCACAGTGTCTGTGTGTGAATGGTGTGTGTGTCTGTATCAAAGCTGCTAAATGTCCTACATACTTTTGCCTGTACGTTTTATTAAGCTTTTATCTTCATCTTCACTTTTCACGTCACAACTGTCATTTCAGGACCAAATGTTCCCCATTTCATGAGCGTGATGAGAGAGTCGGCTGGAGATACAGATATACAGTACTGATCAAATATTCAGTACACTGCACACAACAGAATACTGACCCAGTCGGCCTGTCAGGTCTCTGTAGTGAGTGATATATGAAAGCAAATAGTGAAGATGTCTAGCAGTGTACACGTAGAAGTCTGTAGCTGCCATATACGATATAGCTTAGATAACATTTATCAACTACAATGTTTTCATCGTGTATGTCCTTGTATATTAGATAAAATAATAAACCAAAAAGTAATCCACACTTTTGAAATCAACGTTTTATGACATTAACATACAGATGCATTTTAATAGTTCCATTCAACTTACGTTCTAATATTCTACAACGATAAACTAGCAATTTATAAAAAAAAACCTTTCTCTCTGTTTTTCTAATCAAAATGTCTGGTCTTAAAATATTTTTTTTAAGACCAAACCTTTTCAGGATCATTCAGGAAGTGGCAGTGAGTATCAGTGAAAGATTTGATGAATGCTTGATGTTTATTTGGTCCACATGTAAACTGAAATGTTTAGATATGGCTGTGTTTTATTTCTTGTAGCTCAAATGATAGAGCATTAGCAGCATCAATGTCATGTGTTTGAATCCTGGGAAACACACAACTTATAAACTTTGTTTAGTCACTTTGAATAAATACATTATATGTATTTGAGTTAACAGTAGAGGTGAACTGGAGAGACATGTCTTGACTAATAGCTGCTTGGAAGTGAGACTCAGGTGAGACAGTCTTTCAGATGTTGTATCTTTGCAGATAGGGTTGACCAATCTCATCTTTGGAAAATTGCTTTGAAAATCCCATTGATTGTCTACCTACAAACCAGGAGAACATGACGTACAGATGTACAAATGTAGCTCGTCCCCTGTGCTGTTCCTGGGACAGTTAAAGCTCAGCTAATTTCCTCCACCCAGTTTCGGTCTCTTTCAGACATTACTTCCTAAACACAAGACTAAGACTAAACACAAAAAGCACCATGAAGTAAAACTCTAGAGCCCATATGACTTGTGTCCTGTATTCCAGGTCTCCAGAAAGCATGATAAAGATTGGTCCCAGGTTGTTGTATGTGTGAAGATTCTAAAACAGTTGCCTTTTGATTTTTTTTATGATTTTTTTAAACAGCTGTGGTGAAACTAACTTCTACGTTCTCTAAATTCTGTTACTAACACCTTCTCTGTTTTAGTAACAGATTGTCCTGCAGATCTTTACAAACTACAGAGCCCATCTGCAGCACGTGTGTGAGTTTAACCTTTAACAAACAGCTCCTCTGATCACTGATCTGAGAAATATTTTTTTCTGGTGCTGCTCACAGGAGCTTTGAAGCTTGTTTTGGGTAAAAAAACTCAGTTATTGAGCAAGTACATAACATATCAATGTTTAAAAGGGTCTCCTAACCCCGATTCACAACAGTAAGTTTATAATAATGATTTATAATTTGAGCTGTCGGGTCAGTTTGGCTGCATTTGATTTTGCAAATACATAAGTAAATGTATGTAAAGTAACCTTCAGTTTTACATTTCAAACAGAGATGGCGATAGAGGGGCCAACATTATGATTGCATCTTTAATATGAAGGCCTGAATATACTTGTATATTAATTATGTTTAAACGAAATTATTTACTGAGTGGAACTACCGTAATCATTTACTTCATCCTCTTGTCAAACTGCATGTTGTGATCTAGATCTTTGGCCTGTCATTGGTGCTTTAGTGTTTTTGATGGCAAAATATCCAGTGTTTCTTCTAGCATCAGAATGTGATTCCCACTTGTAAATGTAGCATCTCTCTTTGGTTGCTACATTTATCAAAGTTGCTTTGGTTTGTTGCTTGATATTGACCTCACAGCTGGTGTAATGAACACAAATGCTTTAGTGACTGGGTTTAAGTATTCTAGAAGGTTTTCTTCTAATCTTTAAGTTCTTGAGGCCAGTTTGTAAAATGTAACACGTTTTGTGAGATCAGTCATTAATCATCACAGATCTACCAAACAGACCTGTCAGTATCATCTGATAAATGAGGTTCTGATAAATATATCAATCATCTGTCATTAGAGATCTATCATATCAGATAATTCATAATAAGCACATGATGTAATTGTCATTGAATTATTTCCAAACAATGTTAGATGCTAATTAAAATACATCCTTATCCAGCAACAGCAGTTACACACACACACACACACACACAGTTACAGTAGGTCTCAGTGTAGTTTAAATTGTATGTGTAAAACACTGATTGAAAAGTGTTGAAAAGCAAATCACTTGAAGCCATATGGACCAGTTCAAAACAGACAGACAATCTTTTTCTCCAGTTCAAACTGACCAGCATTTAAAAGTGACTCAGGTGCAGCTTCCAGTCCAATCCTGTGCTTTCTCTGAATGGCCTGTAAAACCTATAATAATCCTGCAAGAACAATCCACTCACACCTTAAACACACTGTATCAGTCTCAAAAACAGATCCACAATCACAGATCCACAATCACAGATCCACAAACACAGATCCACAAACACAGATCCACAAACACAGATCCACAAACACAGCCTCAATCGCAGATCCACAAACACCGCCTCAAACACAGCCTCAATCGCAGATCCACAAACACAGCCTCAATCGCAGATCCACAAACACCCCCTCAATCGCAGATCCACAAACACAGCCTCAAACACAGATCCACAAACACTGTCTCAATCGCAGATCCACAAACACTGTCTCAATCGCAGATCCACAAACACAGCCTCAAACACAGATCCACAAACACAGCCTCAAACACAGATCCACAAACACAGCCTCAAACACAGATCCACAAACACAGCCTCAAACACAGATCCACAAACACTGTCTCAATCGCAGATCCACAAACACAGCCTCAATCGCAGATCCACAAACACAGCCTCAAACACAGATCCACAAACACAGATCCACAAACACAGCCTCAATCACAGATCCACAAACACAGTCTCAATCACAGATCAAAACCTCAAACACAGATCCACAAACACAGCCTCAAACACAGATCCACAAACACAGCCTCAATCACAGATCCACAAACACAGCCTCAATCACAGATCCACAAACACAGCCTCAATCACAGATCCACAAACACAGATCCACAAACACCGTCTCAAAAACAGATCCACAAACACAGCCTCAATCACAGATCCACAAACACCGCCTCAATCACAGATCCACAAACACAGCCTCAAACACAGATCCACAAACACAGCCTCAATCACAGATCCACAAACACAGCCTCAAACACAGATCCACAAACACAGCCTCAATCACAGATCCACAAACACAGATCCACAAACACAGCCTCAATCACAGATCCACAAACCCCGCCTCAAACACAGATCCACAAACACAGATCCACAAACACAGATCCACAAACACAGATCCACAAACACATCCTCAATCACAGATCCACAAACAAAGCCTCAATTGCAGATCCACAAACACAGCCTCAATCGCAGATCCACAAACACCGCCTCAAACACAGATCCACAAACACATCCTCAATCACAGATCCACAAACAAAGCCTCAATTGCAGATCCATAAACACCACCTCAAACACAGCCTCAATCACAGATCCACAAACACCGCCTCAATCACAGATTCACAAACACCGCCTCAATCGCAGATCCATAAACACTGCCTCAAACACAGCCTTAATCAGATCCACAAACACAGCCTCAAACACAGATCCACAAACACAACCTCAATCGCAGATCCACAAACACTGCCTCAAACACAGATCCACAAACACAGCCTCAAACACAGATCCACAAACACCGCCTCAAACACAGATCCGTAAACACAGCCTCAAACACAGCCTCACAAACACAGCCTCAATTGCAGATCCACAAACACAGCCTCAATCACAGATCCACAAACACAGCCTCAATCACAGATCCACAAACACAGATCCACAAACACAGCCTCAATCACAGATCCACAAACACAGATCCACAAACACAGCCTCAATCGCAGATCCACAAACACAGCCTCAAACACAGATCCACAAACACAACCTCAATCGCAGATCCACAAACACAGCCTCAATCACAGATCCACAATCACAGATCCACAATCACAGATCCACAAACACAGATCCACAAACACAGCCTCAATCGCAGATCCACAAACACAGCCTCAATCGCAGATCCACAAACACAGCCTCAATCGCAGATCCACAAACACAGCCTCAAACACAGATCCACAAACACAGCCTCAATCGCAGATCCACAAACACCGCCTCAAACACAGATCCACAAACACAGCCTCAATCGCAGATACACAAACACAGCCTCAATCGCAGATACACAAACACCGCCTCAAACACAGATCCACAAACACAGCCTCAATTGCAGATACACAAACACCGCCTCAATCGCAGATCCACAAACACAGCCTCAATCACAGATCCACAAACACAGCCTCAATCGCAGATCCACAAACACAGCCTCAATCGCAGATACACAAACACAGCCTCAATCGCAGATCCACAAACACAGATCCACAAACACAGATCCACAAACACAGATCCACAAACACAGCCTCAATCGCAGATCCACAAACACAGATCCACAATCACAGATCCACAAACACCGCCTCAAACACAGATCCACAAACACCGCCTCAAACACAGCCTCAATCGCAGATCCACAAACACAGCCTCAATCACAGATCCACAAACACAGCCTCAATCACAGATCCACAAACACAGCCTCAATCACAGATCCACAAACACAGCCTCAATCACAGATCCACAAACACAGCCTCAATCGCAGATCCACAAACACAGATCCACAAACACAGATCCACAAACACAGATCCACAAACACCGCCTCAAACACAAGTGAAGATCCACGTGATGAGACTGAGGCTGGGAGCTCCAGGATGGAAACTCAGTTACACTGATACATGAAGGCACAGAGAAATTGTACTGAGGCCCAGAACAATGTCCAGAGTCTGTTGACTTATCAGCAGTTTATTATAAATGAGGATTAACTAAGTCTTTAATTAGCTGATTACTTTTATTAACTCTTTCCTTTATATGTAGCGTAATATTTCATCCAAAATGGACTGTTATTATTGTGCTTTAATGTCATGTTAAGTACTCATCTCATTGTGTCTGTATATTACAGATGAAATGCATCACCACTGCATTTCCACTTGAGTGAACAAATATAAAATCAAGTTGTTTCCTGCACAAATGCATAAACATACTTTTAAACATATGCTTATGACTGACAGGACTTCGGTAGAGAGTGAGCAGTCTCAAGATCATTTCTAAAGACCTGATCGGGACTCATCACACTCAAGGCCAAGTAACGGCTGTATCACCTAAGGCAGCTGAGAAAATTCAGCATCTCCTCAGTGCCCTGCACATTTTTTAAATGTTTTAAATGTTAGCTTTCCTTATATAATCTCATTAGTTTTAAATACATTTAGTTTTAGAAACTGGTATTTAGTTTTTAACATTTTATGTATTTAGGTATTTTTGTGGATTTTTTTACAGTCTACAGAGCTGAGCAGATTGTTTGACAAAAGTCTTGAATCTACATTTCTGAAATGTTGATCTAAGATGTGAATCTGTATTGATCAGAATAAGGATATTTTCCCTGATGGTCAGGCTGCTCTTATGTTTTACTTTACTCTTATGTTATGTTATACATTTATTAATTGCAGTTTCTGTTTGTAAAAACAATGTTGTATGAAGCATCAACTCCACAGTTCTGTTGATCATGTGCCCACAGATGCTGCAGTTGGTTGGGGTTAGTGTGGGTCCAGTGTCTGCTGCTAATGGAGAAGATGGATTTGCTCCACAGATCTCCAGGGTACTTCACTGATTCTCTCCCCAATCCAGTTATTCAGAAAACAAGATGCAGGACGCAAAGTGAAAAGAGGATTGCTGTGATATCGACACAATGTGATATCGACACAATGTGATATCGACACAATGTCGTTACGCTCTCCGGTTTTTTCCGGATTAGTTGGATCTTCGGCTATTCGTCAAATTATGCCGAGATGTTATCATAATACCTCAATACAAATGGAGACAAAACGGGTTTAGACAGGAAGATTAAATAAAAAATGCTTAATAATTCGTCTAATGGTTTGTTATCACGAGGGGATATATGAAAACATCTGGGGAAAAACTATCTGGGAACGAAACGGGTCGTTCACGGAGGCTGGAGCGCAAGGAGGTGCTGGAGGAGAGAGAGGTGTGAGGATGAGGATGATGACGAAGGCTCAGTTACGTGCTTGACCTGTGATGATCGCCTATTTAAAGCCCATCCAGAGAAGGAAATGAACAAAACATCTCAGGATTGGATTGAGGACAGCAGCCCGACCCACTGTGGTCGCACTTTGTTTCAGGACGGTTTCTCCTCGGTTTGGCTCTTGTGAAGCTGTAACAGAGACACTGAAGCGTCTGCAGCGCGTCTGTGATGCTTCTCTCCGCTTTTACTGCTACTGAGATGGAGTCGCTCAAAGTGGCCGTAAATGGAGTCACGTACACGGAAGACCCTTTCTCCGGACCGCGGACTAACATCCAGCCCTGGAACTATACAGTCCTGACCGCTTTAATGCTCACGGTCACCAGCTTGTCTCTCTGTGAAAACTTCGCCGTCGTGCTCGTCACGTTTAAATTCAAGCAGCTGCGCCATCCTCTCAATTACATTATTGTCAATTTATCTCTGGCTGACTTTCTCGTGTCTCTGACCGGAGGGGCAATAAGCTGCATTACTAATTACCGCGGCTATTTCTTCTTGGGTAGATGGGCGTGTGTGGTGGAGGGATTTGCGGTCACCTTCTTCGGTAAGTGAAAGTTCATACAAACTACATGTGTGGCATGTATATTACATGTTCTGTTTCATGTATATTACATGTTCTGTTTCATGTATATTACATGTTCTGTTTTTGGTCTGGGGTATATTTAATATCTCAAAAGTTGATGGTTTCATAGCACTTTACACAAAAGCTATATGGAGAGAGAGAGCTGCATGCACCTTCTGATGCAACAAAGGTTTTACAATTTGTATGAGTGTTTTGTTTTACTTCACACGTTAAAGTTGAAAAGTTTGCGCTCTCATAAGACAGTTTGTAATGTAAAACTGCGTGATAATGAGAATGCTGTAAAGTTTGCATGATGCAAACTGACCAAGATGCGCAACAGACACAAACATATTGTAGTAATATTTTTCTTCTGCAAGACTGGCTTAATTTTTGGTTTATGAAAAATGAGTTGTGAGCCAGTATATAAACAATATATAACAAAAACAATATATAACAAAAAAATCCGCTACATGGACTGTGTGTTTGACACACACGTATCACAGGTGTGTGATGGCCAGGAAATGTGAGAATGTAGTGAATGCTAGACAGCATCATTTCATATTGATTCAGTCTCATTCACTAATCAGTTATGTAACACTGTCCATAAGAGCCTGTAATGAATGATCAAAACATCAAAGTGAAGTTACAAATAATAACAT
The DNA here is from genome assembly GCA_036877525.1 of Chromobotia macracanthus. Lineage (NCBI taxonomy): Eukaryota > Metazoa > Chordata > Actinopteri > Cypriniformes > Botiidae > Chromobotia > Chromobotia macracanthus. Next base: position 7,116,704 of record JAZGTH010000070.1, on the reverse strand, counting down.
TTTAGTTGATTGCAATAAGCATTTAAAGGTACAATTTAAATATATTTGATATATATTTCAATTGATATTTAATATATATTAAAGTATTACAATAAATCAAAGTTTAAATCACCCTGATGTACCCCAATGTTTGATTTTCTTCTGCTGAACAAAACAAGATGTCAGACACAATGTGAGTGACTGACAGACTGTTACTTTCACGGTTTTGGGATGAAATCTTTCAATGCTTCAAAAGTTCTGCTGTTTTCCAGATGAAACTCAAAAATTCAGAATGAAATGGTGACAGAATTTACATTTATGGTTTATCTGTTAAAGTGTTTGCCTTTGTATAAAACAGCATTGTATAAAACATATTTTTATATAAACGTTTAATTTTGATTATAAATGTTTTTAGATTAATGTTGTAATTTTTCAGAATTTATTAAACAAAATATTTAAAATAACTGAACCTATCAATCAAAAACTGTCAATCAAAGTTACAGAATAGATGTTTTTAGAGGACTCTGGCATGACAGTGGATTTCTTTTGGCAAGATAATCACTGACACAGAGAACACAATTCATTCAATATTTAGTTCCACAAGGTGGAAGTTGCATATCGTCGTCATGTTATCGTTTGTTAACTCTGCTTTATAAATCACCAGGCATTGTGGCATTGTGGTCTCTAGCGGTCCTGGCATTTGAACGTTATTTTGTGATCTGTCGGCCCCTTGGGAACATCCGTCTGAGAAGCAAACATGCAGCACTGGGGCTGCTGTTCGTCTGGACCTTCTCCTTCATCTGGACCATCCCGCCTGTGCTGGGCTGGAGCAGCTACACTGTCAGCAAGATCGGAACAACCTGCGAACCCAACTGGTGAGATCTGACAGCACTAATACAAACTCAATCCTCCATATGTTCCATATTTCTAACATGTTGCAGTTCTGCCCCTAATTTTAGAAAAAAACATTTTACTTATTTTGCCCCCTAAAAGACACAGAGCTTTCCACATACACATAACTCATCAACTGAACTAACGCTTTGCTCTCTGCAATACAGAGAATAATTTCACAATGTTACAGCTTCATTCCACAACATGGAAGTCAAGAGGGAAACCACAACATGGAAGTCATCTCTGGGCAGATTTTGAACCGCTGAATGATATTAATGAAGCAGATGTATTGATGCGCAGCTCTGTCCTTCTGCAGGTATTCTGGAAGGTTCCATGACCACACATTCATCATCACTTTCTTCATCACCTGTTTCATTCTTCCATTGGGTGTGATAATCGTGTGTTACTGCAAGCTGCTGAGGAAGCTGAGAAAGGTCAGTGCCCCCCAACTCCTTACAATCTTCACGCATGTAATTTAACTCACCTTCAAGATCTTGTTGTGCTTCCTGTTTTTTTAAAGACAATAATACTAATTTGGAAAGTCTATACGACAAGATAACCTTGGGTCATTTCCCACTACATTTATGTATGAGTTCACATTCAAATTAAATTATTTATGAGGTTATTAACATTGACTGGACAAATACTGGATGCAAGCACACAACAATGTTTAATTGCTGTTTGTTCATCTGTGTAAATGTTGACACTTCAGTCTGCGCTGGTTAGTCTTTAGAGAAACATATGTAGTCTTTGTCTTTTGGAACGTTTTAAAAAGATATTTGGCACAATTACAGGGAAAGCTAGCCAATATGATTCCAAAATTTAAGAAATAAATATTGTGATGGTTTATGATTATAGTTCATGATGAACTTGCTGTAACTTTCAACACTGTAAAGCTTTAGTTCAGGATTAACCCTAAAGAAAAAGGCTTCATAGTCCAGCAGAAAAAGCAACTGCTTAACTGCTAAACCTGCTTCAAACAGTTTTGGCTTACTGCCAGGCAGTAGAAAGACTGTCACTGAATATATTTTTATTTCAGTATTCTGAGTGATGGCCCAATCGTACCTGCTGCCCTCATCAGATATCACCATGATGTCAATTATTTTGTCAACACAGTTTGTGTGTCAGCAGTCATTCAAACCTTTGCAGGTGTCCAACACTCATGGCAGGCTGGGTAATGCCAGGAAACCTGAGCGTCAGGTAACCCGGATGGTGGTTGTGATGATTGTGGCTTTTATGGTGGCCTGGACCCCGTACGCTGCGTTCTCCATCATCGTCACGGCCCGCCCCAGCATTCACCTGGACCCCCGACTGGCGGCTGTCCCAGCGTTCTTCTCCAAAACCGCAGCGGTCTACAACCCTATCATCTATGTGTTTATGAACAAACAGGTACAATATAAACGGCAGTGAATGTGAAACCTGAGAAACTAAAAACACTTGAAAACAGGTTGAATAAAGAACTAGAGACCTGTAGAACTTCACTGTATACTGTAGCAGAACAAGGCAACAAAACAGTGAATTAGTGAATTAGAAAGACCAAACTCAAATGAAATGGTGTTCCTGTAGCTCAACCGGTAGAGCATTGCATTAGCAGCGCAAAGGTTGCCAGTATGTAGCGCAAAGGTTGTCAGTATGTGTTCCGAGGGGAACACATACTGACAAATTGTATATTGTAAACGCACTGTAAGTCACCAAATGTCAGCTCTGCCAAATGCATAAATGTAAATAAATGAAATGCCAGTCAAACTGTATCATTGAAATACTGCGTCCCAGTTACAGATGAGAAATAGGTTACTGTCGCTTAAAACCCTATAAGGTTGCCACTGACAGAAATACACAAAACCAGAAGTTCTTACTCAAGTCAGCACACAGGACAGAGTTCACGAGAAAACTCACGCTGCCATTGAGAGATGATATCAGGTGACTGGACTTGACATTTTTGCCATATATTACTGAAATAAAATATAAATAAACAGCTCAAGTTGTGGATCAAACCTGCCTTATTCAAACAGAAAATCTGATGAATTATTGAAAAGTTTCAGATTATTTGACATTATTTGACATAAACACAGTTTGTCAGCGTGGTGTCAGTCAGACTGCTGTACTGGAGCTGTCAGATCAGTCTCCGACTCTCAGAAATACTCTGACACTTGCTTACAGTCCTGCACAATGACAACAGCACGACAGACTGCCTGTGCCCTCTTATAAATCGTCTGAGAAAATTCATCTTCTGCACAATTCCTTTAGTCAATCAGGCACTAAAATGATTCATTCATTCATCAATATCCCTGAATATCATTAAAATTCATCATTCTAGAGTTGCTCCAGTATTTCCTGATGATTTTTTGAACTCTATTATTTAAACTTTAATAAGCTGTTTATTGCTCTCTGAAACATTATTTCTATTACTACAGAACACAAACAAGCTTTTAAGGTAACTGAAAGACAAGCACACTATTTAGGGCTCTAGTGGATGCTTGAGTTTGATGAATGTAGTTTTAAGCCACATCTGCATGTTGGTCTAACGAACAGTGACAGGACAATAGAAGGGCAGGGAAATGGTTGGCTAATGTGGAAACAATTAATGATTACTTTGTAATTATGACCTCATCCTGATTGACTACATTTACCCACGTTACACACAGTGACACAAGTCTTCTGTGTTGCTTTGACTGTAAGTCAAACACATTTACTGTATTATTATCCTATATAAAATCTGATTTAAATCTGACTTTTCACACTTTGTAAATAGTGAACTTGGATCTGTATGTTCACACAGATCAGTTAATATTCAGTGTATTGACATGCTGTACGACATTTCCTGATCACGTAATCTCTGCACCAGCAGATAAACACTGAGACCTCTGCTATGTGACAGAACTGAGTCTCTGAGTGGAAAATGAAGGGATATCTCCTTTATCACCTTAAATATTTTTCCTTTCAAATCAAATGTAAATTATTAAATGGCTTTGGGAATGAGCTATTGAATTACAACATACTTCATAAATCATCATAAGACTTCATAAATCATCATAAAGAGCATCATAATAATATCCACAGCTATTCGTTAACATTCAACACCAACCCTAATTTATAGCTCAAAACCTGTCTGGGTTTAATAAAAAGCATATATTTGCAAAAGATTGTGTTGATAAAAAGGTTTTGTTTATTTTCAATGTGTTCTCTGCTGAGTTCAGCACTAAACACAGCAGAAATGTTCAACACCAGAACTGACCGAAATAAACACTGTGTAAACTGTCTCCGGTTGAAACTAGATGAAGATTCTCATATGATCTTCTGCTCAGTTCAGGAAGTGTCTGATTCATCTGCTGAGCTGCAGTGACATCAGCGCCATCGATGGACACCTGAACCAGACCACAGAACGTGCAAGATTGACCAATGAAAGCCACACAGGAGAGATGTCTGCCATTGCCGCCCGGATTCCGGCTGCTGGCCCACCCAAACCCGAAGAACCGCCCAGTGAATGCAGCCTGTTCGCTCAACCCATTCCTGAGAACAAAGTATGTCCGATGTGACTCACTCACGCAAGACGACTTTTGTAACTATTTTACTGAATGTTAAAAAGAGTTTTCATTGGGGTCCAAATCTTTTGTTTAAATGTCCAGTCATTGATACAGCATTCAGACTTTAACATCTATAACATTACCATTAACACCTCGCAGACTACTCACAAATGAAGCAGGCTGACTACAGACAAGCTGTTTGAGAAGCAGTTAAACACCTAATGAAAAGGAAGGTAAAGCTACTTTGGGAGGTAGAACTATCTAAGCTTAAGCAATAATTTATAATGTTGTGTCATTAATTATTCATGGTGATGACGTTGATGTTGCACCACAAAAAATCCCAAGTGCCAATACTATGTGTGTAGTACTTAGAGTTTAAGACACAACCAGTTCAGATTGAGCAGGTTACAGTCGTAGTGTTGATACTTTTACAGTTGTGATTTATTCCTCAACACTGTATTACTGACACACACATCTGTTGAAATACTAATCATTTGGTTCTGTCAGTTTTTGACTATTGCAAAGCACATATAACACTGCAGTATCAACAGCAGAGACTCAACACAAGACAGTAGTGTTAAATGCTCTCTCTCTTCGTAAGTTAAAAGCGTCTGCTAAGAATAAATGTAAATGAGCAGAATATAGAGGTCCCAAATAAGTTTTTTTTTTAAATCTAGAGAAAAAACAGACAAAAACAGATATATGGATGTGCCCTTCAGTGTTTGTCACACAATCAGCCTCTGGCAGTAAAACTTGATTGTGCCAATGATCATAAAATCCACTTTTAACTGTTTCTATTTAACTCTTTTAATAAATAACTGAAGTTTGTTTGTACACATTGTGATTCAAGACTGCAGTGTAAAAGTGGAGCAGCTGTGACTGTGTCTGTACAAAATCAATATTAAAAAAACTATTTCAGATCAATTTTGCTGCTGTCTGATGAGAGCGTATAATACACTTACACACAGATTACGTGTGTATGTGAATCAAAAGAAGGGGGGCCATACTTCTAACCCACCCACAATAATTGTTGTTGCTTGTTAGGACACAGTCATTTTAAAATTCTCTTTGGTATAACAATGTGTTTTTATTGTGTTCAGTCTTAGAAGTCAGATATAAGATGGTCAATTATATTTCACTCTAAGCTTTTTAATTAAAGCGATAGCTATTGTACAGCCTTACTGTACATACAGTTTCTAAAAGCACAACACAGCAGTGTGCACCCGTACACTTCTTGATTCACTCTAGCATGAACTGCAGCTTTGTTAGCTATTGATCGGATTGTTTTTGGCACTGTTATTATTTGTCTGTCATGTCACCTGTACACGTCCCGCCTGCATGTAACATAAAAAAAATCTCAGTTAAGTGTTTTCCAAAAGTACCTGCTGTCCATATGAAATCTCTGTCCTAAATATCATTTTATTAATAAACACGAAATCAGAATGAACTCTACCTTTTTAAGATCTGTTCCTAGTTCTCAGAGGAACATCATAACTGTCTAGCAAAATGTATTTATTTAAACACCCAATTGCCCCTTACACCATCCAACTGATTCTTAATGAATAAAATCCTACAGAACGTCTCGTCCTACATTATATTTCATGGAATATTCAGCATACACATTTCCAACATGTGTACATAAATTGAATACATAATGGAAGTTGTGAAATTTAAGCCATTGTTTAGTGAAGCAATCACTAGCCTCTTAATTACGTATGTAATTAATTTACATATGTATATACTAAGTACTCCACACTGAATGTTTTTAAAAAAGATCTCATATTTAAAGTTAGTGCCCACTAATACTGTGTTATATATTTTTTAGTGCTGGAAACTTATTGAATATTGTTCTCAAAAACTGCCAGAACTTTGTTGCTATTTGACAAGACAGTGTGTCTGTCTGTCACTCACTCTCGCAAGACTGTCTCACTAGCCAACGTTTAGGCTAGTGTGGAGAACAATCCATGTCCATACACTTCCTAATGGTCAGAAGTGCTTCAGGGCTATGGGCTTGGAAACATGGAGATCTCATATACTTGCAAATATCTGCCTCAAACAAAATTGAACATCTTTAAAAGGTTCAATGCCACAAACCTCAACGTTTGATAAGCTGCTTAACAGACCACTTTTTTCCCTCAACACACAAATATGCAGGCATGGAGTGTAGGCACCCTCTCTTTTAAATTGTTTTTAAAAAATTTGTCCATACAGAAACTATTGAACTATGAATCTACAGAGAACTCTGAGGATGTCTGTGTGTTTTTAACTGAAAGCCTCTGTGACTCTGTGACAGCAAAACTAATAACCAGGAAACCTGATAACTGAGTCCACTAACACAGTGTTTTATCATGCAGAATAAATCAGGCAGAAACTGAGATGTCATCATGCTTTCTACTGAAGATCCCCAAACTCATTATTTCAATAATCCCTTTGCGTGATCTTTTTTAAAGCAAAAATGACAGTTACAGCAATGCACTCAGTTCATAAACATGCACATGAATTAAAAGCTTCTTTCAAACCCAGTGACGATCATTCCCAGGATGCTGTGTGCTGCTTCAGCGAATCAAGGGCCTTATCTAATATAACTACATTATCTAGCTATCACTTCAAACTAAACGCAAGTTCTAATCACATTTGTCAAATGCGTTAGAATTGACTCATTATTCTGTGTTGTTCTTAGAAATCACACACAGGCAGTTCGGCTTTGAAGTAAATCAGGTCAGTGTGTCCAAACCATTAAAAGACAATTAACAGCTAAATGTTGTTAAAAGAGCCTGATGAGACACACACACACACACTGTTGTATAATGTCTATATATGTGCGCACCATACGGACACTCTTAACTGTGCATACACACTAAAGCTAAAATCTACATAAATTTACATGAGGCCCCATCTGTCTGAAGAGTGTCTGTACTGAACAGACTGAAGTTGATTATTCTGCTTCCGTATTTACCCAGACACAAGAAGTGATACTGGTTTGCTGTGTATATTGGTTCTTGCATGCGTTCTGAATACTTGTGAAACAGCTGAATTTAATATGCGGGAGCACAAAAAACATTTGATTGGTTACTGTATTCTCTACTGTAAATGCATTGTTTCCCCCTTTGTGTTCCGTAGAGTAATATGGTTTGGATTGAGCTCAGTCTGAGCTCCTCTCTGTTCCGTGCTCTGAATTCTCACTCTTCAAGAGATCACACTCTTCCCCACTCTCAGCAGACAAACTGAGGGCAGATAACAACTGTCAGTCATGTGATCTTACTCAAGTGAAAAACACCTTTATGATAGAAATAGATGTTATATTCTTATAATGTGTTATAATGTGTCAGGAAAACAGTGCAGTTATAATGATCACCTGTTGTATAATGTAACTGTAAAGCTCTTTGGTTTGTTGATTATAAACATTCCATGTAAACATTACACATAAATCCTGATAATAAACTGATAACTGTACCTGCTCTCAGGAAGCAGAATGTGTGCTTTGCCCACAACAGCAGGACTGAACTTCCTGTTCATACTCAAGGTCTCCTCTGAAGACTGAATCTGGTGAGGATCAGAACTGTATTAGTTTGCTGCAGGATAGTGAGAGTTGAAGGTATGTGGGTCATCTCACCCTGTACTGGGTGTATGACCATTCAGAAACTCAGAGACATTGAGCTTAATCTGTCCAATTACACTGTTGTCTATTCAATGAGACATTTTATCAGTGAACCCACAGCCTAACACAGCGCTATACCGACTGAGCTACAGGAACACCTCTCTATGCCTGCATGGAGATATTGACAAACAAAACAAATGCCAACCTTATGTATCTAGTGCATAATAATGCTGTACTTCTGTACAAAATGAAAATAAATAAATGGTGGTACCATCCAGATGAAGGAGCTGTTTGTTGTTCAGTACAATATTTACTCCATTTTACATACAGTATAAAAACACACGTGCCACACATAAATAAACACACATAAATAAACTTTGTAAATGTAAATGTACAGTATGTAAATGAACTTGGACAGCGTTTGTTGTGTGTGGTGAATATCAACACAAACACAAGCTTATGATGTGAGCAGCACTGCCACGTTAATGTCCCGCTTTACTCAACACAGGCAACAGAAGTTTAAACCCTTTAACTTTCTGCTATCAGACAGACATGACTCTAACAACTTCAACTAGCCTAAAAACTAGTTCAGCTTGATTGTATTAAAGGGCTTTCTAAGAGCTGCTTAAACCAGGTGACCATTTAAACATCAGTACGAGCCAGATCAGTTTAAACCAGCTAAAACCGTCTGGAGACCGGTCACAGCAGGGTTGTCGTTTGGACTGAAGGAACTGAGGGCTCTGACTGCTGTATTGTGTGATGTGTCTTTTCACAGGTCATGAATCAGAATATGCAACCGTCTATATTTAATGTATGACTTCAGTCAGCCAAAGAAGAGGAAGAGCAGGGAGAAGAGGAAGAGCAAAGAAGAAAGCCAAAGAAGAGGAAGAGCAGGGAGACAGTCTGCACTGCATCTCACAAATCAGCTTTAGTTTACTAACCAACTAACTACAGTAACTAACTAACCAACTCATTCACTCACTCCCGCCCTCAGTCACTCTGCAGCTCCGACCGAGGAAAGTCATTTTTTCTGGATTTGAGTGAATGTATTAAGGACTGAAATGTACTCCTGATGAAAAGCTGCTTTGGATGTTGTTCTGACATGTTTGGATTAGGTGATTCAACAACATCTGTGTAATGATTGTTGAAAGAAACTTGACTGAAATTCTGTCAAATATAAACCAGCTGATCGATCATCTAGACCAGTTTGAACCAAATAATAATTATAAATGACTAGCCCGTACAACAACAAATCAACTGCTATCAAATGTTCTTTAGAATCAGAAGAGAACACAACTGTCTCAGAGGAAAACACAGCTGCTCCCAACATGATATCTGAGGAGAACGTGAGATGAATGTGGCCAGAATCTTGATCTAAATTTGTGAAGCTAGAGTGACTTAAAATACTTACATGAAGATCATTATATTCAACTATTATATTAAGTATTATATTGAATTAGGATTATAATAAATGTCTCAATGATCTTAAAATCACAAGCTTGACCTCAAAGTGTGTTAGTGCAGTTTGTTCTGAATCGCTGCAGACAGATTCATTCTTTTGAGTTATCCGGTTCATCTCCAGTCTACTCTGAAGTTTATTTGGCAATATTCCTAAAAGGGTCCACAAAATTCAGTCCAACAGGCAGAACAATGACAGATCGATACGCCCTCAGGTCCTTTCCCCATCTCTGTGTGTTTCTCTCTCAGAGGTCCAGCTGAGATCGCTTCACTAATCACTTTAACAGTCCTAGTGACAATGTGACACGTGTTCAGTCCATTTTAGTCTGAATAAAATACACTTGTTGAACAATAATTTCTTTTTTCTCTTCTTGATAAAGATAAGTTTTGCAACAGTACATTCACAATTACAGTTTAATGATCAATACCAATTAGCCATGGTTCTTGGCCACAATCCCACTCAGACAGTTGGAAGCGAGTCCAGAGTTTTCTCATTCTAACACTGCAGGTGTTCAAATGCGCATTCTGTGAAAACACAGAATACAGCTGATCTGAGCAGTTGATCTTGTTACCAAGAAAACAGAGAGAGACCCTCTACTGTCTGTCTGTCTGTCTGTCTGTCTCTCCTGCTCCAGGATTACCTCAGCTGACAGAAAAACAGAGAGAGACCCTCTACTGTCTGTCTGTCTGTCTGTCTGTCTGTCTCTCCTGCTCCAGGATTACCTCAGCTGACAGAAAAACAGAGAGAGACCCTCTACTGTCTGTCTGTCTGTCTGTCCTGCCCCAGGATTACCTCAGCTGACAGAAAAACAGAGAAAGACCCTCTACTGTCTGTCTGTCTGTCTGTCTGTCTGTCTGTCCTGCTCCAGGATTACCTCAGCTGACAGAAAAACAGAGAGAGACCCTCTACTGTCTGTCTGTCTGTCTGTCTGTCTGTCTCTCCTGCTCCAGGATTACCTCAGCTGACAGAAAAACAGAGAGAGACCCTCTACTGTCTGTCTGTCTGTCTGTCCTGCCCCAGGATTACCTCATCTGACAGAAAAACAGAGAGAGACCCTCTACTGTCTGTCTGTCTGTCTCTCCTGCTCCAGGATTACCTCATCTGACAGAAAAACAGAGAGAGACCCTCTACTGTCTGTCTGTCTGTCTGTCTGTCTGTCTCTCCTGCTCCAGGATTACCTCATCTGACAGAAAAACAGAGAGAGACCCTCTACTGTCTGTCTGTCTGTCTGTCTGTCTCTCCTGCTCCAGGATTACCTCAGCTGACAGAAAAACAGAGAGAGACCCTCTACTGTCTGTCTGTCCTGCTCCAGGATTACCTCAGCTGACAGAAAAACAGAGAGAGACCCTCTACTGTCTGTCTGTCTGTCTGTCCTGCTCCAGGATTACCTCAGCTGACAGAAAAACAGAGAGAGACCCTCTACTGTCTGTCTGTCTGTCTCTCCTGCTCCAGGATTACCTCAGCTGACAGAAAAACAGAGAGAGACCCTCTACTGTCTGTCTGTCTGTCTGTCTGTCTCTCCTGCTCCAGGATTACCTCAGCTGACAGAAAAACAGAGAGAGACCCTCTACTGTCTGTCTGTCTGTCTGTCTGTCTGTCTGTCCTGCCCCAGGATTGCCTCAGCTGACAGAAAAACAGAGAGAGACCTTCTACTGTCTGTCTGTCTGTCTGTCTGTCTCTCCTGCTCCAGGATTACCTCAGCTGACAGAAAAACAGAGAGAAACCCTCTACTGTCTGTCTGTCTGTCTCTCCTGCTCCAGGATTACCTCAGCTGACAGAAAAACAGAGAGAGACCCTCTACTGTCTGTCTGTCTGTCTGTCCTGCCCCAGGATTACCTCATCTGACAGAAAAACAGAGAGAGACCCTCTACTGTCTGTCTGTCTGTCTGTCCTGCCCCAGGATTACCTCAGCTGACAGAAAAACAGAGAGAGACCCTCTACTGTCTGTCTTTCTGTCTGTCTGTCCTGCTCCAGGATTACCTCAGCTGACAGAAAAACACAGAGAGACCCTCTACTGTCTGTCTGTCTGTCTCTCCTGCTCCAGGATTACCTCAGCTGACAGAAAAACAGAGAGAGACCCTCTACTGTCTGTCTGTCTGTCTGTCCTGACCCTCTGTAGGAAGACTGCCAGAGAGAGACCTGGATGACTCGCACACTCAGGATTCACGGGCGATCAGATCTTGCTCTGAAGGAGCAGTACTTCATGGCTAAGTCGCTCTGCCTGCATCGATCGTTTGAAAATCTTATTGTGTTAGAGATGTGTGCGACACTACGCTGCCTCTGAGAGAGATCAGTACTGAAACATTGAACATTCAGAGTTTAATAGTTAAGACTGAGACCAAGAGTGTGAGGCCAAATCAATTACTAACAACACACAATAAATAACTGCTGGGGGACAAAAGGTATTATTTTCTCATAGTATTTTTCTCAGATTATTAGAAAAATATGAATTATTCTGCCACACTGTTGTCACATGATCTCAATATGTTGTGTGTGAGAAATAAAAAATAATGATTTTGTTGCTTTTTGCAGCCGTGTCAAGTAATAAGTCAAGATAATAATAAAATTAGCATTGTATTCTGAATAACCAATGTTTAAAGGAAGGGAAATGAAATAACTGTGTGTGCGTGTGCTGAATAGTGTATGTTTGTGTGTGTGTGTGCTGAAGGTTCACCTCTCCTCTGAGCAGTGAGACATTCTTTAAAATCTCTTTAAGATCTTTATTTTTGTCTTGTAGGAAACACTGGCATTTCTCTGCGTGAGTCAGATCTCTGAGCTGCTCCTGCAGGTCATCTGGGTGCATCTCTTCTGCAATACAATTTTCTGTTACTTTGACTGAGTGTCTTCCCTGAGAGAGAAAGAGAGAGAGTGAGAGAAAGAAAGAGAGAGTGAACAAATGCAAATAAAATAAAATCTTCTCAGTTCTGTCACTGGGGCATTTGAACATGAACACCAGGATGACATTCATGAGAAAGTCCTCAAGGATTTAAAGAGTTTCCTCAGGAGCTCTGCAACTATTATAACTTTAAGTTCATATATTTTAGCAATATATTCCATTTTATTTACATGAGATTCCCACTAATCATGATCTGTAATGTGAAAGAAACAGTCTGTGGGAAATGACAGAGATCTAACACAGACCTCACTGAGAACATCTGCTTTCTCCTCATGGACCTCTCGTAACCTGTGGATTTACATCACTTAAAGTCCTGAAGAGGACAGTCCACATCTGACAGTTACAACTGCATTTATTAAATAAATTCAGTGCAAGAACTGTGAAAACTCAAGATCATGGTCACTGAATCATTTTTGCTTTATGACTGCATGTGTTGTATGTCCAGTATTTCTATATTTTTGTGTTGTAAAGAACGAGAATGAGTTTTGGACATTTTGCACCATGCTAATATCATAGCTAGCATTTTGTAATATAATAACAAATTTATTTAAAAATACTATGAACCCCCATCAGATATAATCACTGTACCATGGTACGGCCACAGTCTTTATTGTAAGAATATGTAGTTCATAACGCATTGCTGCACAGGCCAAGCACAGTTCTTACAGTAATGAGGAAAAATGAGCCATTTAATAAGTGGCTTCATTAGTTGAGCAGCTCTCTTAAAGAAACAAATCCTAATCAAACATCTTTAATTTATTTCGATTAAAGAGATTACGTCTTTTTGTCTTCTGTTATAATTTAGTGTTTCATTCTTCCTCCTGATTGACTACTCATCAGGTGTTGAACAGGAAGTGATGATGTGGAAAGTGTTTCTCACCTTCTTCAGTTTGCAGTTTGCAGTTTTTTTTCTCTCAGGGTCTTGGGGTCTCTGCGTAGCTCCGAGCTAGTGGCTCAAGTCATTAAACGGTTTCATTGAGGGGAGTTGTGCTGTTACTGTTTCAACACAGCTTCCTCTCCACCAACACACACTTTATTTCTCATGTCGCAATTGTGTTTTCTTTAGATTTACCCAGAATAAGTTTCAGTGTGCTTGATTCCAAGTCTTCAGGCTGCAATTGTTCAACAACAGAGTACGAAAAGGTGAGTTTCTGTGACACACACATAAGCACATCTTTCTGAGGACATTCATTGGCAATACATTCTCTAGCCCCTTACCCTAACCATCCCAACTGACTGCCTAACCCTTACCCTAAACCCCCAACCTTAACCTAAATCAAACTCTGAGTCTAAATGCTCAAAACAAAAACAATCAAGATTAATAGAAATAAGACCCCTTTAAATTATTGTTTCCACTGTAATATTTTCCAACATGTTCCTTTTACCGTCATCACGTTGTGATGGGTTATACAGAGAAAACTAATTCTACCAGAAAGACTCAGAAAGCAAGAGCTCATCTAAATAACAACATATATTTAAGAGAAATCAGTAAATTTCAGAAAATAGATGAATCCAGTGGTTTTGAATTCCAGCTATTCCTGCCAGAAGATGAAGGCAGAGCCAGAGTCTCTACCCCTGAAGTATGGCCCAACTGGTGGTGGGTTAGGGTTCAATCATCTGCAAACGCAAGTGAATGAGTACTGAAATTCTATACTCCAAGTGTCTAGTGGTGATTAGCTAGATTAACAAACAAACAAATGCTGGTGCTCTGAATAGATTCTGTTACCAATTTCAATCTCAGTGTTTCTCCATCAAGATTAAAATGTACAAATGAGTCTCAGTCTCAGTCCACCAACAATCAAAACCGCATTCAAAATAAAAGGAGGAGAAAAGAGGGACTTCAGGGATTATTATTATAATTCTCTGCATCTCTCTAGCTTTGGTCGAACAGTTTTTTTCTGTATGGATGACATCAACACATCTCTTAGTTCTGACTGCATAAACTGCTTCAATGTTTTTGTGAGAGCAGTTAAATGTTTGTATTCAGTTAAACTCTTACAGACCTTCTGTCTGTTACTTCAGTCTCACACGTGATCATATATTTAGGACATACATGCTAGTCACGCATCTGATCAGAGAACACACAACTGTCATCATATGTGTTTTTTTTTACATGCAATAAAATTTTAGAACATGCATAAGTTTAATCAAAGGTCAGATGTTTGTCTGGGTCATCAAATAGTTTGAGAAAACACCACACAGATTAAGAATATTGATACATACTTCACTTCAAAGGCGAACTGGCACAATTATCAACGTGAGTTTAGAAGAATCTAAAACACAATGAGAAAGCATGCACACGTTTTCATGTTCAAAAAAGACCATTTTGTATGATTTATAAGCTTGTTCATGAGTCATGTGACCCTTCTTTATGCCCCACTGGAACAGTGACACCTTCACGTCACTCATGTGACACTCTCTCTCCTTCCTCAGGGAGCCAATCAGCTGCCTGCAAATATACCAAGAACAAATATAAACAGATTCACTAATAAAAATGAATGCGCTAATAAAGTGCTAGTAAATCAATGATGGGGTTAACCCTGAATCAATTCTCATATTTGTATTTTTTTAAGTTGTGCTTGTAGTTGCATCTGTCTGTTATCGCCAGTGTTTTATATTATATAATAAACAAATGGATAGGTTTAGGGGCAGGTGTTGCGTTACGTTCTCAAAAATGTCTAAATAGTGATATGTAAAAAAAATGCTTGCTGTTTCAATTGAAAATTAAAGGAGAACCCAACATGTCAAAAAGCCTGACGCCTAAGCAACAGAGCAACAGGATCCCTATATATATATATATTGTGTACTGTACTGTAACGAGTATATTATGTATATCATGTAATGAGCTGGCAGTGAGAATGTGTTGCCTGAATCTCTATTTGATAAGACCAATACAGACATGAGTGATACAGGTAAGATGACAACACTGCACGCACACACAAATCAAAATACTCTCTCTCACACACACACACACACTCTGTCTCTTTTACATATACAACAGCGAACAGAGTGAGACTGCACAGTCCACCTGTGTTACAGCCGATACACATCACAGACACATCACATTCGTGCTGTAGCTTCAGCGTTGTGACACAATGCCATATAGAAGACCAACTAGCAATTAGCACTAATCTGTTCTACTTTTCAGATTCAAATGAAACCAATCCACCTTTTAATGTACATGGGTTGTTTTAACCCATGACTGAGTAAAAACAACCCAGCATAGGTTAGTTTATAACCCAACAGTGTGTTCTGTCCACATTTTACCTGAACCATGGATTGAAAACTACCTGGCATTTTGTAGTGACTGACGTAAAGTTAACCTGTGTAATTTATAAGACTAGTCTAAGCTGTTTGTGCAACCAGTCATAGCTCCACAGCAGTCCATGTGTCACCTTAATATAATTCCAATAATTTCATATTTCAATAATCATCATTTGATATGCAAAACAATATCACAATGTTATTAATGCAACTGTAATTAATGTGTAAATGCATGTGCTACTTCTGAGTGGAATTAAAGCATTTACACAGTGAGTTCATTGTTATCACAAACACATTTCATGTCAGACATGTTTATAAGGAGCACGTAATTGTAAACATGCAGGTTTCAGAGTCACAAAGAATTAGGTCATCGTGGTAACATCAGAACAGTTATTGAAAGCAAATTACTAACGGCTGTGACTTTGTGAGATGTGAACAGTTTATTCAGCATGAAGATAGTCAAACGATGATGATTAAGATACGTGCTAGATGAACAGTGCCAAGACCAAACTGTTCAGGGTATTTCAGTGTATTTGAATATTGTTGATAAACACCAACAATAATAATAACTACTTGCTTTCATTGTACCTTTCTGCATCTTCTCTGTATGTCCTGATTCCTCTTAAAAAAGCACATCAAACTATTTAAAACTGCTTGATTTCTAATGAATTCATATAATCACTTCTAAAAGCGGAAGCTGATGCCTTAAAATTCATGAAAATTGAAACATTATTCCACCCACAGAGAAGCAGAATAGTGTAACTAATGTTTCTGTATTAATCTCTCTGATTAACAGTCAATCAGAAATAATTAAATAATGTGTGCTTTACTGGGTTGTGGATTTTCTTCTTATTGCACCGGAATAAGAATTGCATTATTCAGAAGCTCAGAACAGTTAATTGTTTGAATTAATAAATTTTTAGCTGGATGACTGAATCTCATCTCTTATCCGTTTCTGCCTGTCCAGTGTTTCCACAAATGGACCTAAAATAGAATAGAACGGTTTTCCTTAATGTTTTCCTCCTCTGTGAGGAGATTCTTAACTGTATCTTTCATGCTTAGAAACCATCTGTGTATCTGGTCTTCATGCAGTTAGACTGCATTACAATAACACAACAAGGTGCCTCATAGATACAAGATAGGAGTCTAGAACACACAGAGAACTGAAACTATTTCTGACCCAACAACAGATCTTTATATAAGCAGCGTTCCTTGTTGAACCTAAACAATAAACAGCAGAAAACCTCTACAACAATCTTCCTGAAGTCTTTAACATACGTTGTGTGAACTGCACCATCATCACCATCACCAGGAATCAACATATCTCAAAAAGGCAACATTACTCACAAGGCTTTCAAAGATCTTCTATGGAGATTTAACTTGGTTAACTATTGTTATGTTTAGCTTAAGTTTTACCTTTGAAATGAAGAAATGAAGAACAGTTCAGATCAACTAGTCCAGGAAGAGTCTCTGACTTTTGATTGTAGACTTTGAGATCTTGGCAAATGTGAGCACAGTTTGAGACATTACTGGAGATTACTGGAGTCTTTTCTCAAAAGAAAACAAAAGACCTCAGCAAATGCGTCTTCATATGCTCTCTATGTAACCTGTCTGGAAGAACCATTTGAGATAAAAAATTTACTGAAGTCATGAGAAGCTTCAGTGTTCTAGAAGGTCTGAGCAGGCCAAGGGTCTCAGAGGTCACACCACATCCCAGACATTTAAGAATAACATAAAGCAGTCAAATGAAATAGCGCAGCAGTGTACATTAAGACAGTTATCAGATCTATTAAACAATTTATTATATTTCTAGCTGCTATTATAGCTGCTATGATGCATATTTCCAAAGACAATTTGTCAATCTCGTAAATGCATGTAATAAATAAATCAGTGTAAGTGCCTGTTTTCTCCTGCGCTAAGAGAAATAAAATCAAAGAAGATACATTTTGTATTTTAAACTTTTGAAGCAATAAAGCCAGATGGACTAAAGGAAAATCTTAGTGCTTAATGTTTTATTTCAGAAATTTAAGATGAAGGTCAAAGAATATTAGATTCCAAACATGCCATTTAAAAGGGTTTAAATTTCAGATTTATGTAACCATTAAATTGGGAAGTCCATAAATAATGAAGTTTGAGGCAGAAGCATTCAGAGCTTTTTGTTTGTGGGTAAAATCAGAGTCTTCAGGCGAAGCAGCTTCCACATTTACAGCTGTGATCAGAACAAACAGAGAACCACAGTTTGCATTTGTCATATTAGTCAGTATAAACAAATTTCAAAAACTGCACACTCAACAAAAATGAAAGAAAAGCACACACACACACACACACACACACACTGTACCTGATAATGTTCTGCTGAGTTCAGCACTTTTTGCTTCCTGTGCCTGCAAAACATGAACAGCCTGTCCAGATGTCAGACCTCCTGTGAGAAGATCTAGAACAGAAACAAACACCTGATTCGTACTCAGACATTATTTAGATTTAACACCTCATTTTCTAGTTTCATCATGTTAAGCTGCGTTTCCACAGGTTATCACAGGTTGTTTTGAGAGAATTTATACTGAACGTTGTATTTAAGCAAACAATCTGGAAAATGATTGCTATGAAAACCATATTTGAACTGTCAAACTAATTTATGATTTAGTAAACATCAAGAAAAACATGTTTACTATCATTAAATAGCCAGTTACATTTTTAAACAATCATGTTTTAAGAACTAGACATGCTTGATTTAGAAAATTATTTTTTAAAAGTTTTATCATGAATACATGTTGAAAATTCAAATCTCAATGGGACCGATCAAAAACGTTGATATATTCAGAAATGTACTTTAAAACTCTTTTAAATCTGTGACAACAGTGTTCAGGCTCTGTAGTGACTCACTCTCCATCAGCAGACGCATGTTTTGCACATTGACTGCTGATCTGCAGCTCCATTGGTTGAGCAGAACAGAACGAGATCCAATCAGTGTGAACAGAGACGCTAACGCCACAGAACCTTCAACTGCTGCGCGTGAATCACTGCAGGAGAACAACAGAAAATACTGTTACAGTGCAACAAATATCTGCAACGAGGTTATGTTTATTAGTACAATGTTTACAAAACAATGAAAGTGTCACTTCATCCATCCCTCAACCAAAGAGAAAGAAACTTTATGAAAGTTTATGAAATATGAATATGACAAAAAGTATTTACTGTCTCACCTCTTTTGTGCGTCCTGTTTGGACTGAGGCAGAACACTGGTTCTGTTCTGACCGCAATCAAAGAGTATAACCATCTGACAGCCTGCAGAAAATCCCAGCACAGAGAGAGTGAAAGCACACATCAACAGAACAGCATCAGTGTGTGAGGAATCTTTCTGCCATTTCATAACAGTCTTTATGTTTCTAAAATGCATCAAAACCTGTTTTCTTTTCCTAAACACTCATAAAGAAATGCTGAGTAAAAGCCCCTATAAAAGCCGACTGCTTCCTGCTAGCACTGACTATTAGTCTATTCACTCTAAGAGCTGTGGGAGAATTATTGTTTTCCAAGAATAATTTCCCTCTGATGTGTGACATATTGATCTGAATTCTAACACAATTATTACACAGTATTCTAGTAAGTCTGAGCACATGAAGGATCAAACCAGCTGTGGACCTGTGGATGTTTTTTCAGATAAGATCAGACACAAGTTTGAAGAAAAAGTGAGTGTCAAAGTATCACCAACCCTTAATGGCAGCAGAATCCGAGAAATATCATAAAAAATACATATGTATTCTTTAAATATAACATGTCATGGTCATGGCAACCTGGTCCTAGTCCAGCTCTACAAAAAGCAGCTTTTGGCATTAGTGGCTTTCAGCAGTTTTGGACTGACTCAGACTGTACACTGGACATCAGGGGGGACACAACACAGTAACAGAACTCAAATTAAACCTTTTAAAAATCTTTTTATGCAGTAAGAAATGCTATTTAGGTCTGTTGAATCACACACACAAGCAGTAGTTTTAATCACACAGGTCTGAAATGTTGAATTTAGAGAAACATGACTCTGCATCACTCACATGTTTCAGTCTTTAATAATCCTGATGCTCTTGTAAATAACAGATCTCACATATTTTGTCAAATCCAGAAATATTTTTCAGAGGGTTTAATTTTAAAAGCCAGCTTCTAATTTCTGTACACTGCCTGCTAATGATGTGAAACCCATATACACATTATTTAGCAGGAAAGAGGTTCTCCTGTAGCTCAGTGGTGGAGCATTGCGTTAGCAGCGCTAGAGGTAGTGGGTTTGATTCCCAGGGATCACATGTACTAAGAAAATGTGTAACTTGAATGCACTGTAAGTCGCTTTGGATAAAAGCATCTGCCAAATTTTTAAATGTAAAATGTAAATGTAAAGAGGCTACACAAGTGAATGTGACTGAAGCCCCAAACATCCACTGAGTCTAAATCCCTGGAACTGAACTGAGAAAGTGTCTTTAATACCAGACATGTTGAGGGCAGCCAGGTTGGCTGGTGGAACACAGGAAAGGAAGTTATCTGTCCCACAGTAGATGAAAGCACCACAAGAGCTCAGCAGCTTCTCCAGATCTGAGAGACTGAGACAATAATACTCCAGCTTAACTCACCTTCAATAAATATCTATTACACAGGTCTAATGAGGCGTGTGGGAACTGACCTGGGCGTGTGCACGGTGCTGATAAACCCCTCCCACTGAGGTGTAAACTGGGGTGCGTATAACTCGAGGGTCTTTCTCATGACCTCTGCTGGGCTGCTCCAATCTGAACACAGAAGAAATGAAATGACAGCCAAAAAACACCATAAAACTCATTTTCCAGCTCTTCTTGTTCACATACCTGATCTTAATGTATATGAAACACCAGTAGACATTATTACATGTCTTATTGTGATATTTGTGAAATGTAATATTTCATATAAATTAAATAGATTTTTGGCCTTCTTATTTTCCATGTCATATACAGGCACATCTTTTACATCTTTCCATATTGATATACAGTTTCAGTACAGTACGATGTATGTATGGTACAGTAAATGAATGTGAATCAAATTTTTAGTTGAGGTTTGACCACATGAAGGTCAAACTGCTTACTGAAACTCACCAGCCTGTTTCCCGTCACCCCTCTGTGCAGTAACTATATCTTGGAGTCTGTGTTAAGAAAACATTTCTCCAGTAGAAAGACACCAAATGTGACATTATTATCACTATTACAAACAGCTGTGTTGCCATAAAGAGCAAAAACTAAATTCCTACTTTGACGCCTGACAAACAGAGTCTGTAAATGAAGACAATTACATTGGATACATTTGAACTTGTGTGTGTCCACTGAGATGGTGTGGGGGGGCAGGACTCGGTTGACAGACACCTGCAGAGAGACTCTGTGTATCATTAATGGTCAGTTTACTTTACGTGAATGTGCAGGCGTGAATGATGGACGGATGATTGGAGAAAACACATTATAGAACTGAGCGAGAGAAGCTAAAGCAACATTCCACCTCTATCAGCTGCTGGCAAATTCATTTAGGAGACTCACCACTTTCATCTCTTTGCTTTTATCTCGTCCCTTGAACCCTCTGCCACCTTTCACTTCCTTTTTGTTGTCACTTTCAACTGTCACCAACAAGAAAGAGAATTAAAACAGGAAATGAGCATCAGAGCGGTGTGTAATTACGCAGCAGTCGGCCGTGTGAAAAATAACTACAGTGCCAAACTCTGGCAAAGACCGATGACATTTCATATCAATGTCTGCCTTTGTTGGGACTTTAATAATGTGAATTTAATGCAACCAAGTCATTCACCTGCTTCAAGCAAAAGTCATGTAAACAGATTATACTGAATAATTTTTCTGTAAACAGTTTTTCTGTAAACACAATCACATTCATTATGAAAGTAAATCTGGGACAAGTAAACTATTCAAGCAGTAACACATGGAGTGCACCCATCTGAAGTTATCGGGACATTCATTTAAAAAGAAAACACAACTTCACTGCAACACACAAAATCCATTCCATCACTGAACTTACACCATCTTTTTGGTCAAGACTTAAATCAAAGGTTTCTTCAAACTAAGCTAGACATAAAACAGAATGAAAATAAAACAAAAGACAAAGATCTCTACTTATGATCAGTAGAGAAAGTAACATTTCAGCTGCTGGGCTGATGATGGCTGAAGACAGAAAAGCTCACGCACACGTCTGTCAAAACCTTTTGCTATTGTCAAACAATTGGTGAGGGCCTATAAAAATAATAACAAAAGTGCTTCAAATGCATACTGTGCTCGCACCAGACAAACACAACAGGCTGAAAACTGTGATGTATTTGACTGTGATGACTGTATTTCTGAATAGTAACTTCTAACTATTATCTTCATTGTTCATTAACTTTATTGTTTTTATACAAAATTTGAAATAACAAATTGCCGTTTTAAGGCAGAAATCTGGAAGCTTTATCTTCCTGACATAATGCCAAATAAGAAGTTCAAATCTACTAACTGTGCTACTAACTGTCCCAGATAAAAAAGTGTCTGTTTGTTCTGATCTTTCTTCATCAGCTCCTACAACCACTTACATACAGTGTTAAAATATTAACATGAAGACACTGGAAAAATACGACATACTCTTAAAAATCACTGTATGACCCCAGACTGAGAGAATAATAAAACCTGCCCTTCATTTGCATATGATATTATAGTGCTTCTTAACAGTGATTTTCAATGACTAAAATGAATCTTTTACAAGGTCAGCACAGTAACTCACCGGGTTTAAAACAGTGATTCACTCTTTCTGACACATGATTCAAACAGAAGTGAGTTTCTCTTTCAGTTTTTTTTTTTAGCATTTTTATGATGTTTACACTAATGTTGTAACCTGTATTTAGTATCACAAGCTCATAACACTGGTATAGTTTGACAATGACCCACATACACTGTGTGGAGGTGAGCAAAGATCATGCCAGTTCTGTCTATAATAACTTTCATCGGTTAGAATGAAGTGAAGGAACAGATATGAAATCATCTTGCCCACTGACACATCAGCCTCACTGGGGATTCAATCCACGACCTTCTGGGTTTCAGCCCACTTATCAAACCATGAGGCTAAGGTTGCCCTATATCTGAGCACCTACTTCTGTCTCTTGACCTAATTATTCAGTCTGTGTGGATATTTTCAGCATGATTTCTGTTTCAGACATTAAAAACAAGAGACATTCGCATTTTATGTGGGCTAACACTATCTGTGACACTGACATTAAATTACTGGCTGTGTCGTTTTGAACTTACACTGACCCCAAAATATTTTTGAACAATGAAGCTTTAATTTGACAATTTACATGCAAGAGCCCAGCAAGAGTTGAATGAATCAAATACACAAATAAAATGTAAAATATGTCCCACATGTGACGGCACGGATGAATTTTAAATGATTCCTGGGCTGTAAGTCCTGACAGAACATTTCTTACTAGACAATTTCATTAGCATCATTTGTATTAGGAAGGTTTGAGAATAATGCTTCAGTAAAACATAGAGAACCTCTAGATGAACTTTGACCTTTCTAGAATGCCTTCTGGTTACTGTCACCTAAAACCTGTTTTCTCTTTACAAACTTTAAAACTGTTTAATAAACACTAGCGTCATGAGCACTGTAAGTAATGTTGAACATACAGGAACACAACTCTTGTGAGGACATGTGTGTGTGTTTAAATGACTCTGTAATGTTACCAGGAGAGAAGCAGCGGGTTTTACAACTAAACATGTACAGAATTCTGCACTTGTGTTTTATAATGTTAATTAACCTAGTCTTTTGAGGTTCCAAATACATCTAACAATGATTAGATGAATGAAGCTCTTTTTTGTGTTTAATCACTGAATGATCTCATTAGATCACATATGTTCAGTGCAGTTTAAACTCTCACCGGCTTCATCTGACTGCAAACGCGCATGAAGAATCTGCAGAGAGAAATCTCGAGAGACAGAACTGATACCGTCTGCCTGGAGAACCGCCAAAGCTTCTAATGGAAAGTCCAACAACATCCTGTCTGCTAAAATCACCACACACTCACTGGGACCTGGAAAACAGCAGACATTAAACACACAAACACATGTATTAACTTTAACTGAGTGACAAACGTTCCTCAAAATCTAATAATTGTCAAAATGTCACAGAGACAGTAAGTGTGTGTGGTTGTGTGTTTGCAGATGGGCTGTACTGGGCAGAGGTTTATCAGGTGCGTTGTGTTCCTCATCTGCGGGAGTGCGGGCCAAAGCAACAGGAGAGACAGATGAACACATGCTGTGATAAGACAGAGAAAAGGAGTCATTTACACACACGTTTGTCTACGTTAGTGAGGTCACTCCATAGACATCCACTGATTTTATATCAGGCTAATGATATTTTCTCTCTCTCAACCCTAACCCTCCCTCTAAACCTTACCCCCACACAAACATGTGACTGACATTACATTTAAAGAAAAACTTGATCTGCTTGATTTATGAGCCTTTTTACTTAGTGAGGACCAGTAAAATGTCTCACAAGTTGGTTGTCATGATATTTCACTGTTAGTGAGGACAATTGATCCTCACAAACATAGATAAACCTGTACACACTCACACACACACAGTTAAACAAAGTTAAACACAGCTACTGTAGACTAAAAATCTCTAAATGTCAGGTCTAAACGTCAGTCCTAAACACCCTTAAGGGTCTTTTTTTAAATGTGCAGAATTAAAAAAAAATGCAGAATGTTATCTGTTGGGGTTAGAGTGTGGGTATAATAGAAGTAGTATAGTATAGTAGTATAATATTAGTATAATAAATATAATAGTATAATAGAGTATGGGTACAATAGAAGTGTATGGAATGTCCCCATTTAGATATAAGTATAGATTTTAGATACAAGTAAATATGCGTGTGTGTGCTGGTACCCAAAGCATGAAAAGTCAAACTGTGAGAGAAGAGGATGCAGATAAACCTCCATCTTCTCCAGCAGTAAACTGAACATGACATCCAACTCTTCATCTCTCTGTTTCTTCAAAGAGAGAGAGAGAGAGAGAGAGAGAGAGAGAGGAGGGAAAGAGAGTCAAGCAACCAATCCACTGATTGTTATGTTTGTCATACAGGCATCAGCTGTGGTGTGTGACCTGTGCCAGTCTGCAGTTTTCACTGCTGCGCAGACGCAACTCCTTTAAGTATATCTGTGCAGTCAGATGTTTGATATCCTGCAGGTGTCTGTGGAGCTGCAGAAGATCTGAGTGTTGAACAAAGACCTTCACCACCTTCAAGCAGATCAAGCCCCCTACAGACACATGCACACACACACACACCTGTGAGGAGACTGCTGACAAAAACACTCATTTCAAACATTCCTGAAATTCATTCAGACTGTGTGTGTAAAGTGAAAGTGAAGAGCTGCAGGAGGTTTTGAAGTCAACACGAGATGATGTTACCTGAAGAGTTTCCATTCTTCCCTTTATGAGTCTTGTCATTTTTCACCTTCTCATAGAAACCACCATACAACACAGACCTACAGCATCACAAACATATCTGAGCACATACAACAGCTGCCCTGAACTCCTGTGTGTGTGTGTTACATACAACAGCTGCCCTGAACTCCTGTGTGTGTGTGTGTGTGTGTGTGTGTGTGTGGGCGAGCAGATTTAGTCATGTCAGAGTCAGTCACAGGGAAGTTTTTGTTCTGGTAATTGAATAAATAAGGAATGACAGACAGCAGAAGTGAGATCACATGACCTCTAGTGGACAGAAGAACTGCAGGAGCTGTGAAGGGAGAGTGGAGATACTGGGTGATTTAAAATCTCAATATCTGATGATATTATGGAACAGAACAGTTAAGAGTACAGCAGCGTAGAATCCAGTGCCTTTAAACAGACCCACAGAACAGAACAAAACAGAAAAGAACAGAGCAGAACAGAAAAGAACAGAGCAGAACAGAGCAGAACAGAGCAGAACAGAGCAGAACAGAGCAGAACAGAGCAGAAAAGAACAAAACAGAAAAGAACAAAACAGAAAGGAACAAAACAGAAAGGAACAGAGCAGAAAAGAACAGAGCAGAAAAGAACAGAGCAGAAAAGAACAGAGCAGAAAAGAACAGAGCAGAAAAGAACAGAGCAGAACAAAACAGAACAAAACAGAACCGAAAAGAACCGAAAAGAACCGAAAAACAGAACAAAACAGAACAAAACAGAACAAAACAGAACAAAACAGAACAAAACAAAACAGAACAGAACAAAACAGAACCGAAAAGAAAAGAACAAATTCTGGTAATTGAATAAATAAGGAATGACAGACAGCAGAAGTGAGATCACATGACCTCTAGTGGACAGAAGAACTGCAGGAGCTGTGAAGGGAGAGTGGAGATACTGGGTGATTTAAAATCTCAATATCTGATGATATTATGGAACAGAACAGTTAAGAGTACAGCAGCGTAGAATCCAGTGCCTTTAAACAGACCCACAGAACAGAACAGAAAAGAACAAAACAGAACAGAACAGAGCAGAACAGAGCAGAACAGAACAGAACAAAACAGAGCAGGAACAGAACAGAACAAAACAGAAAGGAACAGAACAGAACAAAACAGAACAAAACAGAACAAAACAGAACAAAACAGAACAAAACAGAACAAAACAGAACAAAACAGAACAGAAAAGAACAGAAAAGAACAGAACAAAACAGAACAAAACAGAACAAAACAGAACAAAACAGAACAAAACAGAACAAAACAGAACCAAAAAGAACCGAAAAGAACCGAAAAGAACCGAAAAGGACAGGACAGGACAGGACAGGACAGGACAGGACAGGACAGGACAGGACAGGACAGGACAGGACAGGACAGGACAGGACAGGACAGGACAGGACAGGACAGGACAGGACAGGACAGGACAGGACAGAACAGAACAGAACAGAACAGTACAGAACAAAAAAGACCAGAACAAAACAAAACAGAACAGAACAAGGCTCACCCATCTGGTGAGTGCTGGAGCAGCAGGATCTTTATGTTGGGTGGCATTTCTCCCAGAATCTTCAAGTGGTTTGGGTTTATGGTCAGGTGACAGTAGCCCTGAGAGCACAAACATACACCATGTGTCAATTCAAACACTGTATTCCCACCACAGCTGCAATTTAAATAATAATTATGAAAAAAACTAAAACTATCAACATGTACTTTGGTTTCTATAAATGTTATTCTTTTAAACTTGCTCTGATGTTAGACTTTCATTTTAGCCAGTCTGTGATGTTTAGATACTCTGTTGGTCACATGACTGCGTAATGTAATATCACAGGTGATTAAAGGCTTTTTGACAGTATTACTCAGCAGTAGACTGTTCACATGATCTGCTGATGATGTCACTTCAGCTAAACACAATCTAATGATGTGTTAGTGTGTCAGTCCAGAACCTGAGAGAGACCAGCACACTCTCCTCTCACTGCTGTCAGATCAGTGTTGAACCTAAGACCGTCTGAAGACAGAGTCTTCCTGCGTGCACACTCAATGACCTCAGAACAGACTGCCTGCAGGACGGACGACATCTCAGCACAGCACACACTGCTCTGAGATCAGACCAAACACAGCGAATGTTAATCAGTGCACACACACAGACACAAACACGCACTGCTCTAAAATCAGACCAAACACAGCGAATGTTAATCAGTGCACACACACAGACACAAACACGCACTGCTCTGAGATCAGACCAAACACAGCGAATGTTAATCAGTGCACACACACAGACACAAACATGCACTGCTCTGAGATCAGACCAAACACAGCAAATGTTAATCAGTGCACACACACACACAACCATCGCAACATGTCACACTGTCTAATGCGTAATGCTCTGATGTTCAACTTCTTTTCACTTGTGTAAAAAAAACCTCTCTAGCATCAGAGCCAGATTCCCACTTATAAATGTAGCTTTGTAGTCTTGCTTGTTGGTTTTTAGGGCAAAATGTTAAATACTCTCTCTGTCTTTGTAAGTCACTTTGGATAAAAGCGTCTGCTAAATGAATACATGTAAATGCAAAATGTAACATTATCACCAAATTCAAACACATTGTGGAAACACAATGTATATATTGTGTATACATACAGGTAGCTGAAAGATGCAGGCAATTAATTTTTTATGTAATTTATGTATAAATATTTCTTTACAAGAATGCAGTTGTACAGACGACACACAGACCTGGAGCAGGGCAAGGTACTGCCCACTGGTGCTGGGGTCAAACTGAGTGTGACACTCAAGAAGATCAGAGCAGACACCAGGAAGAACCTGCAGAAGGTCCTGCTGTAAACATAGACTCACAGACTGAAGAAGTGTTTCACTGGCCTGAGCCAACAGCTGCTGCGCTGCCCTCCTGTCCATCTGAAAACACACACACCATATACACATATCACACACACACACCATATACACATATCACACACACCATACACACATCACACACACCATACACACATCACACACACCATACACACATCACACACACCATACACACATCACACACACCATACACACATCACACACACCATACACACACATACACAATCAACACCATACACACACAATACACACACACAATACACACACACCATACACACATATCACACACACCATACACACATATCACACACACCATACACACATATCACACACACCATACACACATATCACACACACCATACACACATAATCACACACACCATACACACATAATCACACACACCATACACACATAATCACACACATCACACACACACATAATCACACACATCACACACACACATAATCACACACATCACACACACACATCACACACACACATCACACACACACATCACACACATCATACACACATCACACACACCATACACACATCACACACACCATACACACATCACACACACCATACACACATCACACACACCATACACACATCACACACACCATACACACATCACACACACCATACACACATCACACACACCATACACATAACACACACACCATACACACATATCACACACCATACACACACATATCACACACACATATCACACACACATCACACATCACACACACCATACACACATCACACACACCATACACACATCACACACACCATACACACATCACACACACCATACACACATATCACACACACCATACACACATATCACACACACCATACACACATATCACAGACACCATACACACATATCACAGACACCATACACACAACACACACACCATACACACAACACACACACCATACACACAACACACACACCATACACACATATCACACACCATACACACATAACGCACACACCATACACACATAACGCACACACCATACACACATAACGCACACACCATACACACATAACGCACACACCATACACACATAACGCACACACCATACACACATATCGCACGCAGGTGTGTGTGTGTGTGTGTGTGTGTGTGTGTGTACACAGTGTTTACTCTCTGCATCACTCATCTTCAGGTGTGTGTGTGTGTGTGTACACAGTGTTTACTCTCTGCATCACTCATCTTCAGGTGTGTGTGTGTGTACACAGTGTTTACTCTCTGCATCACTCATCTTCAGGTGTGTGTGTGTGTGTGTGTGTGTGTACACAGTGTTTACTCTCTGCATCACTCATCTTCAGGTGTGTGTGTGTGTGTGTGTGTACACAGTGTTTACTCTCTGCATCACTCATCTTCAGGTGTGTGTGTGTGTGTGTACACAGTGTTTACTCTCAGCATCACTCATCTTCAGGTGTGTGTGTGTGTGTACACAGTGTTTACTCTCAGCATCACTCATCTTCAGGTGTGTGTGTGTGTTGTACACAGTGTTTACTCTCAGCATCACTCATCTTCAGGTGTGTGTGTGTGTGTTACACAGTGTTTACTCTCAGCATCACTCATCTTCAGGTGTGTGTGTGTGTTACCTGCAGCTGTACACAGTGTTTACTCTCAGCATCACTCATCTTCAGGTGTGTGTGTGTGTGTGTACCTGCAGCTGTACACAATGTTTACTCTCAGCATCACTCATCTTCAGGTGTGTGTGTGTGTGTGTGTACCTGCAGCTGTACACAATGTTTACTCTCTGCATCACTCATCTTCAGGTGTGTGTGTGTGTGTGTACACAGTGTTTACTCTCAGCATCACTCATCTTCAGGTGTGTGTGTGTGTGTGTACACAGTGTTTACTCTCAGCATCACTCATCTTCAGGTGTGTGTGTGTGTGTGTACACAGTGTTTACTCTCAGCATCACTCATCTTCAGGTGTGTGTGTGTGTGTACCTGCAGCTGTACACAGTGTTTACTCTCAGCATCACTCATCTTCAGGTGTGTGTGTGTGTGTGTGTACCTGCAGCTGTACACAATGTTTACTCTCAGCATCACTCATCTTCAGGTGTGTGTGGGAGCTGTGTTCTTCCTCTTGTTGGGTTTTCTCCTCCTTCTGATGGCACTGTACAGTACAGAGCTCATAAATCATTGACACCCAATGGAATCAATGAAAAATCTGCTAAACGGGGTGAAGTATAGCTGCTGTTTCTTACAGACACAAATGAGCCCTAGGCTCTGAATTTAATGATAGTTTAAACTTTAAACAGTTTTCCCAACAGCATCTGACAGACAGAGATCTATGATGTCACAGCATTTTAAACTAATTTCACCATTTTGCTATTGAACTCTGTTATGTAAGTCTATAATAATGCAGGTGGATTTAAGACAGGCACTTCCAAAGGCAGCTAAGAGAAGTCTGTCACTGTCTGTATGGACAGATGTTGTCCACACATTATATGACTAATATTCCATAAAGTTTCCATGACTCAACACAAATTTAAAATTTCTGATATTCTTATTGTTCCCAGGGGTGTGGATGTTGTGGCTGGGACAGTACTGTACCGTGATTGGTTCATCCCACAATGTTGAAGGGTACAGTGGGTCTCGCTGTTGGGCTAGAATTCTCAGACACCTTCCCAGCAAGCCAAGCGACAGAGCCCTGATCTCAGTACCGTCCATAGAGAGCGAATTCACTGCAGTGAGTTGAGTAAGAATCACCTGAGCGAGATTCTGTCCTACAGCAGCCCATTTCTGAAGAAACACAACAAACCAGACTGAAAACCTTTATTTGGTTCATCACTCTGCTCACAGAATCATCTGGAGACTAGGTGATAGGTGCAGAGGTGCTGTGTCTGCTCTCTCACCCTCTGGTGATCAGTGTGATCTGAGCTGCTTCTCATGAAATCCTCCACAGCTCTCTCCTCTGATGACTTCATGCCCCAGGCGATGTCTCTCTTCTTCTTCTCTACACACTGGAGCTCCAAAATTATCAGGGCCAGTTCAGCAAGAGCTACTCTCAGACGCACACACACATGCAATGCCGGGAGATTGCACCAGCCGCACTGTAACACACATACACATAAACCACTGGGAGATTACACCAGCTGGACTGTAACACACACCAACTGGAGATTACACCAGCCGGACTGTAAGACACACACCACTATGAGATGACACTATCTGGATTGTAACACACTCACCACTGGGAAATCACACAGTGAACTGTAACAAAACTGGGAAATTACACCATCTGGACTGTAACACACACACACCACTGGGAGATTACACCATCTGGACTGTAACACACACACACACACACCACTGGGAGATTACACCATCTGGACTGTAACACACACACACACACACACACACACACACACACACACACACACACACACACACACACACCACTGGGAGATTACACCATCTGGACTGTAACACACACACACCACTGGGAGATTACACTATCTGGATTATAACACACACACACACCACTGGAAGATTACACCAGCCGGACTGTAACACAAACACACACAGACATACCACTGGGAGATTATACCAGCCGGACTGTAACACAAACACACACACACATACCACTGGGAGATTACACCATCTGGACTGTAACACACACACACCACTGGGAGATTACACTATCTGGATTATAACACACACACACACCACTGGAAGATTACACCAGCCGGACTGTAACACAAACACACACACACATACCACTGGGAGATTATACCAGCCGGACTGTAACACAAACACACACACACATACCACTGGGAGATTACACCATCTGGACTGTAACACACACACACCACTGGGAGATTACACTATCTGGATTATAACACACACACACACCACTGGAAGATTACACCAGCCGGACTGTAACACACACACACATACCACTGGGAGATTACATTATCTGGACTGTAACACACACACACCACTGGGAGATTACACCAGCCAGACTGGAACACACACTGTAACAAACATAAATAAATAAATAAAACAAATTTTTTTTTGAGTGATCTGCTCCTTTAAACAGAAACAAGCTTAAACAGCACAAGAGTGTATAATTGCTTTAGCACTTCAGATTCCAACATTTCGTTAATGTGCTCATTTGCCCTGTATATAAATACAAGCACTTAGAGAGCTTTGTAATAAGATAATCCATTTAGAAAAATGAAAATCTATAAGCAGCATAAGAGAAAATTAATTAAGAGTTTGGTTTAGAGGAGTTTGGTACATGTTCTGTTTGGCACGCTGCACCTGACAGCAGGCCAGGAAAACATCAGGTCACGGTCAAGTC
This sequence comes from Chromobotia macracanthus, assembly GCA_036877525.1. NCBI lineage: Eukaryota > Metazoa > Chordata > Actinopteri > Cypriniformes > Botiidae > Chromobotia > Chromobotia macracanthus. The sequence continues at coordinate 7,084,414 of JAZGTH010000070.1, read as the reverse complement.
ACACCAATCTTTACAAACACACTGAAGAACCACATCACATTTCTCCAGCTGCTAATCCTGTTTGTTCCTTTTCACATATTAACTGACAAATCAATGACAAACAAATGTGATTAGCACAGGTGTGGAGGAGACTCATGTCATCTGAGATCTTTCAATTAACATTTTAACATTAGAAAATGTTAAGAAAAGCAGCCAATAAGAGTGTATGACAGAGGTAAACTCCTTCAAAATGCTTTAAAAAGCTTCTCAGGATGATTCCTCAAGAAAGTGTCTGATGAAATGTCAAGAAAACTTTTTGTAAATTCTATGCAAAGCGTGACTACACGTTAGATTATAACCTAGATTAGTTTATTTTTTTGTTATTTTAAACATCTCTGATACCTCATGAGGTGGCAGAACATTGAAGAGGTCAGTGACTTCATCCTCCTGAAGGCACACAGCTGTCTGCATGAGGTGAAATGCATCCAGAAGGTGGCGCTGTTTCTCTTCTTCACTCAGAGAATGAGCAGCCAAGATTCTTTATAAATTAGATGAGACATAAATCAGACATCAGAATTAAATGCAAACATTCAGTACATGTGCACCTGATGAGACTAAAAGTGTCTATCCACTATCTGTGTGCTACACGTTACAGTTTTTGCAAACTGTAACTGTGATTTTTCTTCTACATTCATACTAATTGTAGGCTAAAATCTTGATGCTCATCTTCACAGTACTTTGCAGCTGTGTGTGAGCGTGCAGGTGAGCCACCTCAAAGTGTTGGCATATTCCAGCCTGGTGTCTGCAGCGTGTGTCCTGTAGCCCAGCTGCAGCAGGTCTGACGCAGCATGTTTGAATGCGTCACAGATAGATGTTAATGTCTCTACAGATGAATCAGTGAGTGAAGCCCCCGGAGCATCAGAACACAGACAGTGTCTCCGCAGAACTGCTCCTCTGCACACACACACACGTTTACTTTACACGTCAACTCTAACCCACCCTCTAAACCTAACCTAAAACTTTCTGCATTTGTACAATTAAAACGTGATGATAATTCTTCTGTAAATTAATTAACTGCCTGTCTCCTTGAATTGAAAACGTGGCTTACAAGTAACTTTCTACATCTAAATAATGACGAAACACCAGTTGTATTGTTCAGATTAAATGGAAAAACTGACTTGAGCTCAGCTGATTTGGGCTCTCTTACCCTATATCAAGTCCACGATGATAAAAATCTGGGTTTTATAATTGTCTGCAAAATAAAGCTAAATAAACAAATGAATGTCACTGTGAGCTCCGTTTTTACCATCTTCGTAGGTTAGTGAAGATTAAACCCCTTCTGAGCTGGAAGAGTTTTGAGAGTGTAATGCATGCTTTTATCTCTTCGTGACTCAATTACTATAACTCGCTTTACTATGGTTTGCCAGTCTCATCTATACATCGACTTCCGTTGGTTCAAAATGCGGCGGCACGTTTGCTCACAGTCATAAATGGGTTCATATTACTCCTATTTTATGCTCCATGCACTGGTTGCCAGTAATGTGCTTTAAATGTGCTTTTTTAAATAAATTGAGTATGGAGTATTAAAAAAACTTCCATAGACATATTAACTTTTATACTATATGAACTGAATATTCTATACCATAACCCTCACCCTACCCCTAAACCTAACCCTCACAGAAACTGTTTTGCATTATTACATTTTCAAAAAAGCATCATTTAGTACATTTACTAATCAATTTCCCCCAAAAGGCTCGCTGACTGGTCCCCACAATGTAGTTGTGTTTGACTTTTACATTGTTGTGGGGACATTTGGTCTCATGATTATTGATATTATAATATCAACTGATATTAAGATTAATATAGATTAATATCACCTACAATATAGTAAACACAAATACACCTGCTCTCCAGTGATGCTATGAAGAAACGGAGAGCCCCAGCACGGTTCTGCCTCTGTTCCAACAATGATCTGAGGGAACTGCAGGCCTGATTTGTGATCTTGCACAGCTGCGCGCACACACATACACACACTTTGCATTAAATGTGAACAATGTTTTCGTTATTTACACATTTAAGATGAAGGTTTTGATAAACTGGCTTGAACAATTTATGAGCTCATTCAAAAATGACATTCTGTCATCAGTTCCCATAACTACTACTACCCTCACATTTCATCTCAAAAACATTAACTACACATTTGACACTTTCTAAAAAAACTAAATCTATATCTGCAGTATGTAACTATGTAACATGCACTGCTAAAAGAAAAGAGACATACATCAGAGAGCAAACAATATTTCCTGTCCAAAATTAACAATATTAGAGGCAAAATTAAACACTCCTCTTGATTGCTTTAAATATATTATGTTTTATGTGCCTGATATTTGAAGAATTATTACATTTCATTTTAAATACCCTAATACTCTGTACTGGTATAGCTGTCAGTCCTGTTGCACCTGGTGATGTGCAGTATTTCCTCCTCGTCCGGCTACAGCTGTCAGCAGCGTCTGCACCAGCAAGAACCAAAAGGTCTCATCTCCACCTATCTCCTGAGCCTGCTGAAGCAGATTAACAGCATCACTGTGTCTCTGCTCCTGATTGGCCAGAACAGCCAGAAGGTGGAAGCTCTTAGCCAATAACGTCTGGTCACCCAGTTCCTAAACCACACAGAATGATGACATTAGGTGATGGTCTGTCCCTATCAGACAAATGTTAGTATTTAACATCACTGTGTTTGCAAAGAGGCAGGGAGACTATAATCACTGTAAATATGCAGGAGTGTTCCTATAGCTCAACTGCTAGAGCACTGTGTTAGCAGTGCAAAAGGTTGTGGGTTCGATTCCCAGGGAAATCACATATTGATCAAACACATTGCTTGAATGCACTATAAGTTGCTTTGGATAAAAGTGTCTGCCAAATGCAAATGCAAATAAACCCAAAGTATCACATTTTCTCCAAGTTCTCTTTGGATCACAGGGTCCTTCAGACCTTATAGTCTGTTCAAGAACACATTTCTGGGGGATACAGATATAGCAGGAGAGGTTTAAAGTATCTGTGTGTTGTTTTTAACAAAAGGTGTATGCAGATGTGTGTCACCTCAGGCAACAGCTGTGCATGTGTGTGTCACCTCAGGTAACAGCTGTGCAGGTGTGTGTCACCTCAGGTAACAGCTGTGCAGGTGTGTGTCACCTCAGGTAACAGGTGTGCAGGTGTGTGTCACCTCAGGTAACAGGTGTGCAGGTGTGTGTCACCTCAGGTAACAGGTGTGCAGGTGTGTGTCACCTCAGGTAACAGCTGTGCAGGTGTGTGTCACCTCAGGTAACAGCTGTGCAGGTGTGTCACCTCAGGTAACAGGTGTGCAGGTGTGTGTCACCTCAGGTAACAGGTCTGCAGGTGTGTGTCAATTCAGGTAACAGGTCTACAGGTGTGTGTCACCTCAGGCAACAGCTGTGCAGGTGTGTGTCACCTCAGGTAACAGCTGTGCAGGTGTGTGTCACCTCAGGTAACAAGTATGCAGGTGTGTGTCACCTCTGGTAACAAGTATGCAGGTGTGTGTCACCTCAGGTAACAGCTGTGCAGGTGTGTGTCACCTCAGGCAACAGGTGTGTGTCACCTCAGGCAACAGGTGTGCATGTGTGTGTCACCTCAGGTAACAGGTATGCAGGTGTGTCACCTCAGGTAACAGGTCTGCAGGTGTGTGTCACCTCAGGTAACAGCTGTGCAGGTGTGTGTCACCTCAGGCAACAGCTGTGCAGGTGTGTGTCACCTCAGGCAACAGCTGTGCAGGTGTGTGTCACCTCAGGCAACAGCTGTGCAGGTGTGTGTCACCTCAGGTAACAAGTATGCAGGTGTGTGTCACCTCAGGTAACAGCTGTGCAGGTGTGTGTCACCTCAGGTAACAGGTCTGCAGGTGTGTGTCACCTCAGGTAACAGGTCTGCAGGTGTGTGTCACCTCAGGTAACAGCTGTGCAGGTGTGTGTCACCTCAGGTAACAGCTGTGCAGGTGTGTGTCACCTCAGGTAACAGCTGTGCAGGTGTGTGTCACCTCAGGTAACAGGTCTGCAGGTGTGTGTCAACTCAGGCAACAGCTGTGCAGGTGTGTGTCACCTCAGGCAACAGCTGTGCAGGTGTGTGTCACCTCAGGCAACAGCTGTGCAGGTGTGTGTCACCTCAGGTAACAGGTCTGCAGGTGTGCGTCACCTCAGGTAACAGCTGTGCAGGTTCACCTCAGGTAACAGCTGTGCAGGTGTGTGTCACCTCAGGTAACAGCTGTGCAGGTGTGTGTCACCTCAGGTAACAGCTGTGCAGGTGTGTGTCACCTCAGGTAACAGCTGTGCAGGTGTGTGTCACCTCAGGTAACAGCTGTGCAGGTGTGTGTCACCTCAGGTAACAGCTGTGCAGGTGTGTGTCACCTCAGGTAACAGCTGTGCAGGTGTGTGCCACCTCAGGTAACAGCTGTGCAGGTGTGTGTCACCTCAGGTAACAGCTGTGCAGGTGTGTGTCACCTCAGGTAACGGGTGTGCAGGTGTGTCACCTCAGCTAACAGGTGTGCAGGTGTCAGCAGGGCTTCAGCAGATTTGTGTAGGTTAAGACTGAGACATGTATCAGCCTTCTCCAACCACAGCTCACAGAGACTGCGGCCAATCACAGTTCTTCTGCTCATATGACCTTCATCAGTTGACATCTGTAAGACACCAGCAGGTAAAATCAGAGTCAATACATGAACTGGACCTCATCTCTCACTTTAATACTTTAACACTGATGTACAGTACTGACCTCATCTCTCACATTAATACTGTAACACTGATGTACAGTACTGACCTCATCTCTCACATTAATACTGTAACACTCATGTACAGTACTGACCTCATCTCTCACATTAACACTGTAATACTGATGTACAGAACTGACCTCATCTCTCACAGTGACACTGATGTACAGTACTGACCTCATCTCTCACATTAACACTGTAACACTGATGTACAGAACTGACCTCATCTCTCACATTAATACTGTAACACTGATGTACAGAACTGACCTCATCTCTCACATTAATACTGTAACACTGATGTACAGTACTGACCTCATCTCTCACATTAATACTGTAACACTGATGTACAGTACTGACCTCATCTCTCACATTAATACTGTAACACTGATGTACAGTACTGACCTCATCTCTCACATTAACACTGTAACACTGATGTACAGAACTGACCTCATCTCTCACATTAATACTGTAACACTGATGTACAGTACTGACCTCATCTCTCACATTAATACTGTAACACTGATGTACAGTACTGACCTCATCTCTCACATTAATACTGTAACACTGATGTACAGTACTGACCTCATCTCTCACATTAATACTGTAACACTGATGTACAGAACTGACCTCATCTCTCACATTAACACTGTAACACTGATGTACAGTACTGACCTCATCTCTCACATTAATACTGTAACACTGATGTACAGAACTGACCTCATCTCTCACATTAACACTGTAACACTGATGTACAGTACTGACCTCATCTCTCACATTAATACTGTAATACTGATGTACAGAACTGACCTCATCTCTCACATTAACACTGTAACACTGATGTACAGAACTGACCTCATCTCTCACATTAATACTGTAACACTGATGTACAGTACTGACCTCATCTCTCACATTAATACTGTAATACTGATGTACAGTACTGACCTCATCTCTCACATTAATACTGTAACACTGATGTACAGTACTGACCTCATCTCTCACATTAACACTGTAACACTGATGTACAGTACTGACCTCATCTCTCACATTAATACTGTAACACTGATGTACAGAACTGACCTCATCTCTCACATTAACACTGTAACACTGATGTACAGAACTGACCTCATCTCTCACATTAACACTGTAACACTGATGTACAGTACTGACCTCATCTCTCACATTAACACTGTAATACTGATGTACAGAACTGACCTCATCTCTCACAGTGACACTGATGTACAGAACTGACCTCATCTCTCACATTAACACTGTAACACTGATGTACAGAACTGACCTCATCTCTCACATTAACACTGTAACACTGATGTACAGAACTGACCTCATCTCTCACATTAACACTGTAACACTGATGTACAGTACTGACCTCATCTCTCACATTAATACTGTAACACTGATGTACAGTACTGACCTCATCTCTCACATTAATACTGTAACACTGATGTACAGAACTGACCTCATCTCTCACATTAATACTGTAACACTGATGTACAGAACTGACCTCATCTCTCACATTAATACTGTAACACTGATGTACAGTACTGACCTCATCTCTCACATTAATACTGTAACACTGATGTACAGTACTGACCTCATCTCTCACATTAATACTGTAACACTGATGTACAGTACTGACCTCATCTCTCACATTAATACTGTAACACTGATGTACAGAACTGACCTCATCTCTCACATTAACACTGTAACACTGATGTACAGAACTGACCTCATCTCTCACATTAATAATGTAACACTGATGTACAGAACTGACCTCATCTCTCACATTAACACTGTAACACTGATGTACAGTACTGACCTCATCTCTCACATTAACACTGTAACACTGATGTACAGTACTGACCTCATCTCTCACATTAACACTGTAACACTGATGTACAGAACTGACCTCATCTCTCACTTTAATACTGTAACACTGATGTACAGTACTGACCTCATCTCTCACATTAACACTGTAATACTGATGTACAGAACTGACCTCATCTCTCACAGTGACACTGATGTACAGAACTGACCTCATCTCTCACATTAATACTGTAACACTGATGTACAGAACTGACCTCATCTCTCACATTAATACTGTAACACTGATGTACAGAACTGACCTCATCTCTCACATTAATACTGTAACACTGATGTACAGTACTGACCTCATCTCTCACATTAATACTTTAACACTGATGTACAGTACTGACCTCATCTCTCACATTAATACTGTAATACTGATGTACAGAACTGACCTCATCTCTCACATTAACACTGTAACACTGATGTACAGAACTGACCTCATCTCTCACATTAATACTGTAACACTGATGTACAGAACTGACCTCATCTCTCACATTAACACTGTAACACTGATGTACAGAACTGACCTCATCTCTCACATTAACACTGTAACACTGATGTACAGAACTGACCTCATCTCTCACATTAACACTGTAACACTGATGTACAGTACTGACCTCATCTCTCACATTAACACTGTAACACTGATGTACAGAACTGACCTCATCTCTCACATTAACACTGTAACACTGATGTACAGAACTGACCTCATCTCTCACATTAACACTGTAACACTGATGTACAGTACTGACCTCATCTCTCACATTAATACTGTAACACTGATGTACAGAACTGACCTCATCTCTCACATTAATACTTTAACACTGATGTACAGAACTGACCTCATCTCTCACATTAACACTGTAACACTGATGTACAGAACTGACCTCATCTCTCACATTAATACTGTAACACTGATGTACAGAACTGACCTCATCTCTCACATTAACACTGTAACACTGATGTACAGAACTGACCTCATCTCTCACATTAATACTGTAACACTGATGTACAGTACTGACCTCATCTCACATTAATACTGTAACACTGATGTACAGTAGACCCTCTCTCACTAAACTAATGTAAGAGATCATTCTCACATTAATACTGTAACACTGATGTACAGAACTGACCTCATCTCTCACATTAATACTGTAACACTGATGTACAGTACTGACCTCATCTCTCACATTAATACTGTAACACTGATGTACAGAACTGACCTCATCTCTCACATTAATACTGTAACACTGATGTACAGTACTGACCTCATCTCTCACATTAATACTGTAACACTGATGTACAGTACTGACCTCATCTCTCACATTAACACTGTAACACTGATGTACAGTACTGACCTCATCTCTCACATTAATACTGTAACACTGATGTACAGAACTGACCTCATCTCTCACATTAATACTGTAATACTGATGTACAGAACTGACCTCATCTCTCACATTAACACTGTAACACTGATGTACAGAACTGACCTCATCTCTCACATTAACACTGTAACACTGATGTACAGAACTGACCTCATCTCTCACATTAATACTGTAACACTGATGTACAGTACTGACCTCATCTCTCACATTAACACTGTAACACTGATGTACAGTACTGACCTCATCTCTCACTTTAATACTGTAACACTGATGTACAGTACTGACCTCATCTCTCACATTAATACTGTAACACTGATGTACAGTACTGACCTCATCTCTCACATTAATACTTTAACACTGATGTACAGTACTGACCTCATCTCTCACATTAATACTGTAACACTGATGTACAGAACTGACCTCATCTCTCACATTAATACTGTAACACTGATGTACAGTACTGACCTCATCTCTCACATTAATACTGTAACACTGATGTACAGTACTGACCTCATCTCTCACATTAACACTGTAACACTGATGTACAGTACTGACCTCATCTCTCACAGTGACACTGATGTACAGTACTGACCTCATCTCTTATGTTGCTGTCAGACGGTGGTTGAGACATCTTAGTTTGAGAAATTATTGTTTTATAGCACCTAAACACATAGAAAAGTTCACTAAACAATGAGTAATAATGATCAGATCTCATGAGTGATGAAATTAGTTCAATTAGAGTGCCATACTGCAACTCCTCCTCTGGAAGGCGTGTGAGACTCTGAAGATGTTCACAGTAAGGAGACCGAGACTGGAAGCCCAGCTGATTACAGTTCCTGATAATTCTGACATACAACAGCATACAGTTACAGTCACAATCCCAATACAATTTACAGCTACTGTATATCCCAACAATATACAGCCACAGTTCAAAGTGCCTTAATGTAACTGGGTTATATACAGTGTCAAAATATCAAACTAAGTGTCATCTACAAACAAATGATGCTGGACCTTTCACAACTAACTTCACTCTCTGATACTCTTTCAGTGACAGTGTAATCACTGTGTCAAGGTGAGTGTCTGTACGAAGATCTTCAGGTGTTCTAGCAGACTGAGCACAGGTGTAGATCAACACATTAACTGTCTCAATACAATACATTTAAAACACTGTATATTGTAAACAGCTTTGTATGAAAAGTCAAATTCGGCTCTACCTCATTGAACATGCAACACAGCTTTTTGTCCAGGCTCTTGTCATTTAAAGACTGGACTACTACAATGCTCTGTTGGTCGGCCTTCCAACATGGGCACTCAGACCACTACAACTGATTCAGAATGCAGCAGCTCGACTGGTCTTCAAAGAACCTAAAAGGGCCCATGTCACACCACTCCTCATTGCCCTTCACTGGCTACCAGTTGCTGCACGAATCAAGTTCAAATCTCTGCTCCTTGCATATAAAACCACTACTGGCTCTGCACCAACCTACCTTCATAAACTCATTCACATCTACACCCCTTCCCTACGGTCAGAAAAAGAATGTTGCCTGGTAAGTCTCCTCAAAGGGCACGCAATTACTTGCTCGCAGGTTTATCTTCACTATCCCTTGCTGGTGGAATAATCTCCCAAACTCTGTTTGGTCTGCTACATCTCTTACTACATTCAAATAAACAGCTAAAAACCTGCCTCTTCCACTAGCTGACACAAGTATGAAAATAAAACTACTAACCAAACTACTAACCTACTAATCTTTGTTTCTCTTCTCTCCCAACAGGTTTTACCTCTCATGTATGGAGAGGTAAAACCTCTCCATACATGAGGTATGAAATGTTGTACTCTTGGTAAAATTGTAAATGTGTATGCCTGATGTTATTGCCTCCCTGTGATTTATCGCTTTGTGTTTTCCTCACCTTGTCTAAATGCCTAAATGTAAATGCAAAAACTTGCTTTTTTATATCTATAATTAATGTCATGTAACACTTTTTATATCTATATTTAATGTCATGTAACGCTTTTTTATATCTATATTTAATGTCATGTAACATCTAAGTATCTTTAACATTGAGAGTATTGTTTTGTTCGAAAAAGAGATTTTAATGACCTATATGCTCCTGTACATTCAGAAGAAGTCTGTTCTGAGGCCCACCACACTCTTCCCGTGTTACCTGAGACGGTAGAGGTCAGAGTGACTCCTGTTCTGAGAGAGGTCATGAGCAATGACCTCAGCCAGATGAAGAGGGGCAAAGGTCAACGGGGTCAAGTAGACCGATTCCAACTCTCTGATCAACACATCCAAATAAAACAGAGTGCGATCCTGAAACACACCAATTAAACACGAGACTGAATAATACAAATAATGTGAACATTAACATAAGAGATGACTGAGATGACGGAGAGAGAAGGGACAAGCTACAGAGTTTACAAGACACACACTCACCGCCACCTAGTGGAGATCCACTGACCTGCATGCAGATGGTGGTGGTGTTGATACTGTACAGGCTGGTGTCACAACTGAAAACCTGTCGTACTTCCTGTGGACACTCAAACTGTGCCCACTGCTCAGGGCTGATTGGAACACAGACTTCTGCAGCTTTTCCTCCAGGATTCTCATCAAAAGGAGAATACTGGAGAAACACAATGAATGGACACGACAGATAAAGACATTGACCTGAAAATAATACTAATATACACTAATATATTAGTGTATATATGCATAATGCTTACTACTCTGCAGTACAGACCGTGTACTGCCTACTGTTTAAAACAATAATAACATTATGTGCACTATTGTTTTCACATGAATTCACTGTACTGCATGTTGATTTCAGAGACTGATAAACAATCATCATGGAATCAATTTGGGAAGATGACAGTTGTTAGACCTTTAACACACAGTAATGAAATATAAAGTTTAAATGTGTTGTAAATGAATGTGGATAAACACGTTTGCCAAATGCATTAATATGTTTTTAATATGTCAATGTTCCTCAAGCTCATTTGGTAGAGCATTGCATTAGCAGTGCATTAAGTAGCATTAAATTGTATACCTCGAATGCACTGTAAGTCACTTTGGATAAAAGCATCTGCTAAATGTATAAATGTAATGCAAATATATAAGTGTTTTAAATGTAGCTTTCTGAGAGATAACAAGAAATACTTGAATTTAAAAATGTTGATAAGGAATGACGAAAAACTGGTGACCAGTTCTACTTACCAGTACTAGTACTAGTACTACCACTGAGTACTACCACTAGCAGTAGAACCTACCGGTTCTCCTGTAGCTCAGTGGTAGAGGTTGTGGGTTCGATTCCCAGAGAGCACGTGTACTGAGAAAATGTATAACTTGAATGCACTGTAAGTCGCTTTGGATAAAAGCGTCTGCCAAATGCGTGAATGTACTTAAATAATCAACAGTCAGTTCAAAATATATCTTTAGTTCACTGCAAAAGGTGAAGCTGAGTGCAATGCCCAAGAACCATTGCACAATGCATTGTGGGATAGAGAATCGCACACAATGTACTGGTTATATGCTGCACATTTTATCAAAAAAGTAATTCTAGTAAATAAGTACAGAAGACTCATACAGCACAGAGTACACACGGCACCCAACCACAGGTAGTCTGACAGTATGCTGTTTCTGTGTACTGATGTGTGATGTGACTACTCAAAAAGACATGTCTCTGTCTCACCTGCTTCGTCTTCTTATCATCTTGTCTCTCTTTGTCTTTTTTGGAGCTGGCGGAGAGCACAGGCTGACCAAAAGCTGATGGATTCCGCAACATCACTTCTTGTGCTGCGGCTATGGATACCTGCATTTAACAATACCAGAGATTTACAAGAGGGGAAAGAAAAAAAACGCACTAACCTTCACAGACACGTCACACTACAGAACCTTCCAGATGTGCTGTGTGAAGCTACAGGCCGTGAGCAGGTGCTGCTGGTGTTTGGTAGATGATCGCTCCTCCATGAGAGCCAGCAGTGTGTGAGCTCTGAGGAGACCCTCCAGGCGTCTGATCTCCGTCACATCAGACAAACACCAAACCCCAAACTTAATGCTGTGAACTCCTGGCCTAGCTAACCCAGGACACACTCCACCAGCACCCTCTGCATCTTCTGACAGACAAACATAAACCACACGAAAGAGTTTGTCTTGCTCTCTGAAAACACACTCTAAAACAACTCTCTGACATGCTGTAGTGTATGTAGACTAACAGCAGTACAAATACATGAAGATTAACGTGTCATCCGTACAATACTGTTGAAGACTAGTTACTGTGGAAGACTAGTTACTGTGGAAGACTAGTTACTGTGGAAGACTAGTTCAATTCAACTTTATTTGTATAGCGCTTTTACAATGTGGCATTGTCTCAAAGCCGCTTTACAGGGAGGAAAAAGAAAAAACAAGGAAATATAGACAATGATAGTAACAACGGTATGTCAATTATCAATCAATTATCAATAACTAAGTATCGAGTAAGATATTAACTATGAAGTATCAAATATCTATTATCTATTATCCGCAGTCTCCCAGTGAGCACTCCAACACGGCAACAGTGGCAAGGAACCCAAACTCCAATGATGAATGTGGAGAAAAAAAAAACCTTGGGAGAACCCAGGCTCACCGGGAGGGTCATTTCTCCTCTGACGCGTTACAGCTGCAAACAGTACTTTGGTGTAAGGGTTTATAGGTTTACAGCGTCACAGTCAGTATTCTGATTTAAAGTTTTATATGTTTGCAGCGTCATAATCAGTGCTGTTATGATTTCAGTATTGATTTATAGTAATAACTACTTTTAATTTGGGTCTGGTGATTTTATATTCATTTTATGTTAGCCTGATGGCTGACATAATACAATCAGGAATGTTTTGGCTAGGATGCCGACGTTAAATGAGACTGAGAGCAGCTATAACATCAAACTGCTGGCATAGACAGAATCATGTATTTTGCTAAAAATATGAGTATAGTTAACAGTTGCATTAATGTAATAGGTGATGGTGGCGGTTGATTTTTCACAGTTCCCATGGTGGTCACCCCCTCCTTGGTTAAGCTGTTGTGAGCGTTGTCTCGCCAAACTGTATTTAATCTGTATCGCTCAGAGTCCCTCGGAGGAGAGGGAGGGAGAGAGGAAGATAGAGAGAGGGAAACAAAACAGGCTTATATTAGCGTAGCGGCCATTCTCACACAATGTGGAAGCCATGTAGTAGAGTGGGTAAAAAGTGTGCTCGGTTCCAGTTATGCCTGGCTGTTGCGGCCTAGGTGTGACAGTAGCTGAGTTAAGTGAATGCTCATCTGAAGAGATCTTTAGTTTAGACTTGAACTCCTCCAGTGTGTCTGAGTCCCAAACATTGCTGGGGAGGTCATTCCAGAGTTTTGGTGCTAGGTAGGTGAAAGATCTGCTGCCTTTAGACGTTTTAGATATTCTTGGAATTATTAGCAGACCACTATTTTGCGAGCGCAGTGTCCGCAATGGATTGTAATCTGAAAGTAATTCACAAATATATGAAGGCGCTAGACCATGTAGGGCTTTATAAGTTATTAATAGTATTTTAAAATGAATGCAATATTTCACAGGTAGCCAGTGCAGTGTTGCTAGAATTGGGCCTATATGGTCGTATTTCTTAGATTAGTGAGCATTCTTGCAGCTGCATTTTGGACCAGCTGAAGCTTATTTATTTGTTTTGTGTGACACCCCCCCCCAGTAATGAGTTACAATAGTCAATTCTTGAGATCATAAATGAGTGGATAAGCTTCTCAGCATCTGAGACAGACAGCATGTGACGAATCTTGGAAATGTTTCTAAGGTGTAGGAATGCAGTACGACACATACTGGAAATGTGACTATCGAATGAAAGGTTCTTATATAGGATCACACCAAGGTTTTTAACTGCGGAAGCTGGTACAATAGTGCAACCTTCAATAAGGATGTTGTAGTCTGTCAAATCTAGTTTAGAGCTATTGGGTTCAATAATCAAGACCTCTGTCTTATTCGGGTTAAGCAGGAGGAAGTTGTTAGCCATCCATTTTCTGATGTCGCTAATACAGTCTGTTAGCTTAGAAAAGCGATGGGTTTTGCCAGGTTCTGAGGAAATGTAAAGATGAGTATCGTCAGCATAGCAGTGAAAACTAATGTCATATTTCTTAATATCTCCAAGCGGAAGCATATATAATGAAAAAACAATAGGACCAAGAACTGAACCCTGTGGCACGCCATATTTGACCTGAGAGTAACAGGACTTTTCCTCGTTAACATTGGCAAAGTGGTAACGGTCAGTTAAATAGGATTTAAACCAGGCTAGTGCTTGACCACTAATGCCAACACAGTTTTGCAGTCTATCAAGAAGAATTTTATGATCTATGGTATCAAAAGCTGCACTGAGGTCCAGTAATATAAGAAGGGAGGTTTCACTGCGGTCAGATGCTAAAAGGAGGTTGTTTGTAACTCTGAGCAAGGCTTTTTCTGTGCTATGGTGGGGCCTAAATCCTGATTGAAATTTGTCATATATGCTATTTTTTGCTAAAAATGTCTGGAGTTGTCCAGACACTACCTTTTCCAGTATTTTCAATAAAAAGGGGAGATTTGAAATTGGTCTGAAGTTGGTCAGCTCTCCCTGGTCGAGATTTTGCTTCTTAATGATAGGCCTAATAACTGATGTTTTAAAAGCTGCTGGGACATAGCCTAATTCTAGCCTAGTTCAGTCAGAACACTTTATTCTCAGCTCACCAGTGGTGAGCTGTGAGTCTGTGCTGGTGAACATCAGGATGTCTGCAGCCCACTCTATCTGTAGACAGGCGTCAGTTACAGGAAACTGTGTGAAATACAGCCACTCTCCAAACTCCAGGAGGAAGTCCACCTTCTGCCACTGAGAATCCGAGTCCTGAGTTTCACACACACACACACACACACACACACACACACTAAATAAAAACAAGCAATAGAATCTTACGATGAAATAAATTATATTAATTAAAATTAAATTATTTGCCTAGGCAAAATATTATTTTTATTTTATATTTTGGATTATAAAAATATATGTTTTTCATGAGATTCACCCAAAAACATCACATCCAAGTTTTAAATATCCAAGTTTCCACAAATCCAAGTTTTAAAAGCACATGCAGTACACACATATGACCAACAGATGTCAACAAAATATCAGTCATTTGTTTATACAGTGGTGCCCCCCTCCTCTGGACTCACACACCGAGATTACACTATATGTGTATATTACAGTAAAATATACAGTACAATATTCTATATAATGTTAATATTAAATACATTTAACTTTATAAAGATAACACCCTTATATCAAACAGGTTCTCCCAGAATGAAAGGCTGGTTTTACCGTCAGTGTTGTAATGGCGTTCTGATAGCAGGTTAGCTGCAGCTGTTGGTCTTTGGCACACAAAGCGATGCGCTGCCACATGCGAGAACAGACAAGCTTGTTCTCATCACAGAGGTGTTGCAGGTCAAACATAATACTGTCTCCCAGCCGAGCCTTCATCAGAGCGTGCTGCTTCAACACAACACTGCAAACACACTGACAGTTACTCTACAACTCTATTTACAATCTCATACAATCTGATTCTGCATTAGAAACAATAATAAGTCATAATAACTAGTAAAACCTCATTCAAGACCTCTGAAGGTTATTACACAAATAACAGTAGTCAGAGCGAATTACACAACCAGCTGCAGGTTTGTGCACACGACTGAATATAGACCTCACATTATCCTAAAAATGTTTGATCTAAAGGCTTAAGTTTAAAGGCAGAGCAGGCGATTTTTTCCAGAAACACTTTTTGTTGTGCTGCTTGAAAGTCTCCTCACATCCTGATAGGATTGCAAAGTGCTCTAAATATATTTTTACAGATACATTATCTTCTGTGGAAGGCGCAGGACATCTGCCACAGGGAGGCATTGCAGGCGCAATAAAATGTTTATCCAATCATTGCATTCAGTTGGAATGTCCTACTTGTCTGTCAAACTCAATGTGTTCATGTGTTCATGTGTTCATGTGTTAGAGGAGGTGTGGCTTTGGTTCTGGCTTATGTTTTTAAAGCTAGCTTGCTATTGATAGCCTCATTTTATATAAATGACTTCTTTGAATAGAAGAGCTGGAGGGGACAACCAATATGACTCCAACACACATGAGATCTTCTTCACCAGTGTTTCAAATCATCTCATTCTCTCCACCAGCTTCATAAGGAAACATCAGATGTTCAGGACTGTAATCTAGACACCAGGTTAGTTCACTGCTTAATTTCCTTAATTTTGGATAACTTTATAAAATATTTATGTATATTATTATATAATATTATATATATATTATTTCTCATCTCTGGCTCACTGTGTGTGTACCAATCCGTGACCTATGATGTATTGCAGATATTCCAGCACTCACAGACAGTGTGCAGAGTGTGGCATCACTCTGACTGCCTCGTCCAGCACCTGTAGCCCTCTGCTCCAGTCCTCACTGTCTGCATGAATATGGAGAAGCACGTTGTACATGGCAGCCCACAGTTTCAGGCCATCATCAAAACTACCAGCACCTACATTGGGGAGGGTGAGGAAAAATATACCTAAAACATGACAAAAATAATCAACCAGTTTTATAAAACCTAACTCAGCGAGGTACATTCATAAAATGTAATTTCATAAAACTTGATGAGCAAAAGAGAACATAATTTGAAACACAAACATTCTATTAAGTCTCTCAATTGATGAAAAAATAACTGAGCTCATTAAAATGCACATACAAAAATATTTACATAAGAATTATAAAAATTAGAAAAAAGAATTTAGAAATTAGATTTGGTTAAAGTAAACCTGTGCGTTTACATGGTCTGCATTACAGAGTTCTACCAGCGGAAGGCAGCACTACTTCATCAGTGCTGGTGGCTCAGTAAGGTGTGCGTTCCATTCCCGACAAACGCAGATAAACATTTTTCATTTTACACAAAAACATGCAAAATACAGATAATACAACATTAAAAAAAAATTTTAATACTACAATTTAATTTAAACAATTTTTTCCTTCATTGAAAAATAAACAGGATCATAGACCACATAAAGATGCATTTAAATGGAACTTCCTATTTCTCTGAGTTGCAGTTTTTACTTCAATGTCTGAATGAAAATAATTCTCACCTGTAGAAGTGTCCTCCACAGCTTTAGCAGATCTCACTTCACGTTTATTTCTGCCCTAAACATGATCAAATTAAAACATTATACCAAGAAAGACACTATTTGTTTAAACATTTAAAGATATGTAAATAGCAGATAAAATACATTGAAGATAGTGTTTCAGTGAAGAGCTGCTACACTGAGTGTTATTGTTGAGATGATCAGTGCTTGATGACGTACAGTCATGTTTCTGGTGTAGGTGCTGCTCATAGCCTTCAGAATGACCTCCAGAGGTCTGTGGAGCTGTCGTCTGTCCTGTCTCGTGTCCAGGAGAGGAAGGCAGGCATTCCAGTACAGCCCAGCAGCTGTCAGACACAGAGACCAGCTGCCTGCCTGCTCAGCATAACTGCAACAAACAACAGCACTTCACACACATCGGGTTGAGAGGAAAACAAACATCTGCTGGTTTAACTGTGATGTGAGTGTGTGTGTGTGGTGTTAAAGTTCTCACCTGACACTGGTCTGCAGGGTCTGGAGACCTTCCATATATCTGATGGAATTACCTTTGGCCACATGGATCAAATTTTGACCTCTGACACAAGCAGCGCTGCACAACATCTCCTGAACTGAACGTATGTCAAACCTAAACACACACACACACATAATGACTCTACATACACTTAACATAAATTCACAAAGATATTTATCTCAGTGTTTGCTGATATTTCGTTGGTAGCAGATTGTGTTGAAAGTGCTCACAGGGCATATGTAGTCATCTTCAGTCTGTTTAATGCGGTCTCCTCCAGCCGCAGGGCATTGTGTGTGCAGGTCATGATGAGGTCATGGTCGTGTGTCTTATGAGCAAACAGAGCAAGCTGTGTCCACACATATAACTCCACCATCGAGCTGAACCAATCACAGTCCAGCGTCATCTGCACCATCTGATGGAGACGCCCATCATGTCACTGATAAATTCTGATTAAATTCTCATAAAGCCACTTCACACTCTTTGACAATTATAAACACTTAATTTACTGTAGGCCATAAGCTGCAGAAATGCACTCCACACAGATGTTTAATATGTTCTAAATCACAATATTCAATACTAACAATCAATATCTAGGATCTGGTTTTTAATCAATTAGCAGATGAGAGAGCATTTCACATTTTGGCATAAGAGCCAACAAGTCCAGTCTACAAACTACACTTATCAGTAGGAACAGATGTACAACCCCAAATCAGAAAAAGTTGGGACAGTATGAAAAACACAAATAAAAAAAGAAAGCAGTGATGTCTAAATTTACTTTGACTTGTATTTCATTGCAGACAATACAACAGCACATTATTTAATGTGTTCCTCATGTTTTTTGTTTTTTTTTTCAAAAAAAACAAAATTCCTATTTTGGTTCTTGCAGCACATTTCAAAAAAAGTTGGAACAGTAAAGCATTTACCACTTTGTAATGTTGCCATTCCTTTTCACAACACTTAAAAGACATTTAGGGACTGAATGATGAAGTGAAGAAGTGTTTCAGGTGTAATTTTGTCCCATTCTTGCTGCAAACAAGTCTTAAGGTGGGCAACAGTACGGGGTCTTCGTTGTGGCATTTTGCACTTCAAAATGCGCTACACATTCTCTACTGGAGACAGGTCAGGACTGCAGGTAGGCCAGTCAAGTACCTGTATCCTCTTCCTCCACAGCCAGGACTTTGTAATGTGTGCAGAATGTGGTTTTGCATTATCTTGTTGAAATATGCATGGACGTCCCTGGAAAAGATGTCTTCTTGAAGGCAGCATATTGTGCTCCAAAATCTCTATGTACTTTTCAGCATTAATGGTGCCATCACAGAAGTGCAAGTTACCTTTACCAAGGGCACTGACACAACCCCATATCATGACAGACCCTGGCTTTTGGACTTGTTGCTGGTAACAGTCTGGATGATCCTTTTCTTCTTTGGTCCAGAGCACACGGCATCCATTTCTCCCAAACAATACCTGAAATACTGATTCATCTGACCACAGTACACGTTTCCACTGTGTGATGGTCCATCCCAGATGCCTCCGAGCCCAGAGAAGTCGACGGCGCTTCTGGACACTGTTAACATAGGGCTTCCTTTTGGCACAGTACAGTTGTAACTGGCATTTGTGGATGTAACTACGTATTGTGGTACTTGACAAAGGTTTGCCAAAGTAGTCCTGAGCCCATGTGGTGATATTGCTTATAGATGAATGATGATTCTTGATGCAGTGCTGCCTGAGGGATCGGAGAGCACGGTTGTTCAGCTTAGGCTTGCGCCCTTGTCTTTTACGCACTGAAATTCCTCCACATTCCTTGAGTCTTTTAATTATGTTATGCACTGTTGAAGGTGAAATAAGCAAATGTCTTCCTATCTTTCTTTGAGGAACATTGTTGTTAAACGTTTTAATAATTTTCTCACGTATTTGTTGGCAAACTGCGATCCTCAGCCCATCTTTGCTCCTAAAGGACTAGACCGTTCTTGGATGCTGCTTTTGTACCAAATCATAATTACAATCACCTGTTGACATCACCTGTTTCAAATCACATCATTATTTAACCAATTTACCTGATTACTAGCCCTAAATTGCTCCTGTTCCAACTTTTTTGAAATGTGTTGCAAGAACCAAAATAGGAATTTTGTTTTTTTGAAGAAAAAACAATAAAAATCATGAGGAACACATTAAATAATGTGCTGTTATATTGTCTGCAATGAAATACAAGTCAAAGTAAATTTAGAAATCACTACTTTCTTTTTTTATTTGTGTTTTCCATACTGTCCCAACTTTTTCTGATTTGGGGTTATAATATTGTGCTGATATTAAGCAGGTGTTACCACAGACAGGCTGGGTGTTGTAAATTCCATCAGTCTGGAGTTCATGTTACACTGAAGCATCGCGACTCCGACCAGCACACGGCTCATCACTCTCACTGCCTCGATTTTACTCTAGAGGGCCACAGAGACACAAAATTTGAGTTAATCACTCTAAATGAGATCTGACACTAACCTGAGGTTAGAAAACGAGGTTTGGGCCTCCCTTCAAAATATAGGTCTTTAAATAACAGGAGCACAGAACATACACATTTCAGGAGCTGCAGAGAGGGAAATCAAATATCAGTCACTCACACCCATCAACTATAAAATTATGTAATAGCTGCAGTTTACATGTTGCTTGCACATCAGGGACAGGACCAAGGGGTCCACTGTGGCCACCATGGGCAAAGTCCATGCCACCCCACTGACCACCCTGCTTGCAGCAGCTTTTTTAAGAGAAAGACATTTCTGAGATATGGCTCTAGCAGGACCTCAATCATAACTCCGGGGAGTTGCTACTCTCATCGGTAGTCAACAGCTCTTTAAGATGCACCCGGAAACAGAGAG
Source organism: Chromobotia macracanthus (assembly GCA_036877525.1). Taxonomy (NCBI): domain Eukaryota; kingdom Metazoa; phylum Chordata; class Actinopteri; order Cypriniformes; family Botiidae; genus Chromobotia; species Chromobotia macracanthus. The sequence goes on along the minus strand of JAZGTH010000070.1, from coordinate 7,063,870 downwards.
AGGAGTGAAATAAGTGCAGTTAAGACGGAAAGTTCTCACTTCTTTCTCTCAAGTCTCATAAGATCAGTTGCCTGCCAGAACAAAAATGTAGCGTAATTTACATGAATGTGCTTTGTTGTTAATAATAAGAATTATTAATGTCAGTGTCTTTGATTAAACCACAGTAATCATAGAACCAATCTAATGTAGTTGCTTATGATGGTATTGTCAAGGGTTCTGAAAACAGCTTGTGAGTTTCTGTGTTTTTGTGGTCCTGTTAAAATAGCTTTTGCAGCTCTGAGAAATATAAACAAGAAATATAAAATATAAACTATTATTACGTTATTAAATTATTTAAGTTTTATTTCATTAAATAGTTTGGAATAACATGAGGCTAAGTAACGTATAACAATTTTTGATTATTTGGTGATGTTTTAATAAAATGTCACAGTTGTAATAGTTGTAATGTTACTACATTGTAGTAATTGTAAAACATTGTGTCTCCCCTACTGATGCAAATAAATGTATTTGTCATGTTTCTAAATAAATCTTAAAGAGTTTAAGCCCTGACACATCCTTACAGTGATGTGCAGCCTATGTTACAGGATCAAACAATCAGAAGAGAGAAAGTGCCCACCTCATGGCTGATGTCCAGCCTGTGTCCGATCTGCTGCTGAAGCAGCTGCTTTATGCTCACCCAGGTGCTGATAATCTGCTTCCTCACCTCCACAGACACTGGCTCTGCATTTCCATTGGAAAGCAGCAGTGCGTAATCGCACACCTGCAGAAACAGGTATCAGCAGGACACAGTCATTCATTAGACCTTCAGTCCTTCTCAAACTTTCACAACACTTTGCTGTGTATCTGAAGTTTCTGCCCAACGTGTTTTAAACTGATAAAAAAAGTCAAGGAAGATTAATTTCTCATGTCATGTGTGTAAAGCGCAGTGTTAGGAAAGTGGTTAATGAATAATTTCCCTATTAAACAAGGTTTTCATGTGGAATTAGCGCTGATACTGTACGTACAGTGAAGGGTCGTATATCTGCATACCAAAACGTTAAATTAAATTTAATTTGAAAGAATATGAAGACTGGATATGATAGAATGAATGCAGTGACATGTAGTGGCTGACAGAAAGATCTCATTCAGTTCTGCTTCTAGATGCCGATTGGTCAGTGCTGTGATCACAGCTAATCATACAGTAACAGTTTTACACCCTTTAGCGTTTTTACTATAAAGCCTTCTCTACCTTATTACAGAACCTAAAGCTGCAATCCATACCTTTTGTCTCTCTGTTTGAAACATTAAATTGCAGGTTACTTTATGTTCTTTTCATTACATATGTTGAAGTCAAATGAAGTCAAACTGACATTTCCCAGACAATCCAACTGACAGCTCAAATCAGAAATCATTATTATAAACTTACTGTTGTGAATACCTGACCGTTTAAAATTCTCGCCTGTTATGTGTTAAATTTAATGATTGCAGCTTTAATTGCCAAATGCTACTTGTTACAAAACCATTCAGACCAATTTTATAATGATTCATCATATTTTCATTTGAGAGACTAGGGAAACATCTGATGATGAATTGTCCTGATGTGAAAGCTTTTATAGACTGCACAACTATCACTGATCCCGTGATTTAACATTTCATAATTCTCTCATGTGAGATGAAACAGCAGTGAGGGACAGAGTGTTATTCTCACATGAATTCTTCTGCAGAGAGATTTACTGCCATTTTCACTTGGCAGGTGATACTGTAACTTTAGATCCTGCCAAGCTTCACTGCCCATTTCTGACAGCGTCACAGACACTTTTCATCCACCCACAATGGTGACCAGCTATTTCAGATACCCACAATGCTTTGCCAATGGCAGATGAGCCCCAGACACGCTGTGTGCATGTATGTGTAATATGTAGATGAGAATATTTCTCTGCAGTGAGCAGAAGCTGGAAGACTCTCCACAGCTCACCTCTAAAGCCTGTTTAAGGTCCTGCATCACAGCGCTGTCGGGCTGAGGCCTGTGGTTAAAGCTGGATTTCTCTGCAGCCTTTCCTTGCACTTTCTTTGTCTTTTCAGCTAGTGGCTGCAGGCCTCTGCTCTCACTGTCATGCAGCTCCTGATGCACGTGTGCTGATGCAACAAGGCCTTGAGCCACAGCGTCACACAGGAGGACCAGAAGATCCACCTCCCTGCACACATGATCCAGACATCTAAACAGAACTGGTGCAGATAACACAGCAGATGCTAGGTGCGAGAGGTTCTTGTCCATGCTGCCGCAACGCTAGATTTGTGGGTGGTTGTCAAGGCATTGCTATGCAGTTGCTGCGTTTTTTTGGGTGGTTTCTAGCTGGTTATTTACTGGCTCAAGTTAAATAACTGCTTTGCTCAGGTCTCTGATGTAGCTTGTGTCTCGGCTTCAATGCAAGTCTATGGGATTCTTTTCTCCCAAGATCTAGTTACACAATAAAGTTTGATATTTAGGGTTTATTCAAATCACTAATCAAAATGACCAATATTAACAGTGATGCTTGGTAAACACACTGTGACAAAATCCAAAAGCTTACCCAGCATGCCCTGTCTGCATAAGGAGTTCTATTAAACGGCTGTATGCTGGCAACAGAAGACGATGCCCCCTACTGGACAACAGCCAACTGTTGTAGTTCCACAGGTATACCGCTGCATTAACTACCAACCAGGCCTCGTTAAGCTCTGCTCCAAGCTCTGCCCCTCGCAAGAAGTTAGCTGTGGCATATGCAGATAAATCCTTGATCCAGTCACTAAGAAGAGAGAGAACGACATAAACAGATAAAGCTAGAGATAGAAGAGAAAAAGTAATAAAACCAATGACAGTTAACAGCTTTGTTCCTGTAGCTCAGCTGGTGAAGCATTGCATTAGAAGCACAAAGAATGTGGGGTAGCTTCCAGGGAACACACATGCTGATAAACTGTATACCTTGAATGCACTGTAAGTCACTTTGAGTAAAAATGTCTGACACATGCGTAAATGTTGTATTCATTAACATATGAGAATTCACAACAACACCATTGTAAATTGTATCATAACATTTACATATAAATGCATTGTGCTTATAGAACTGTAATCTTTCTAAAGGGAGTGTTCATGCTGTAGACTAACAGAGACCTGCTGCTGTTATATCAGATCTTTGTCTGAGCTCATGTTTTTGCTGCTGACTTTGACTGGAATGTAAATTGGAACTACTCTGTGATTATCTGTCTGTACAACAATATTACAGTCTAAACATTCAATACAATAATTCAGTAGTTGACATTAGTGGTGACTGCTGAGCTGAGTGTGTATTTATGAATATGAGGTGTGAGTTTACCTGTACAGGGTCCAGTGGACGTTGTCCTCAGGTGAGGCCTTTAGTCCCTGGGGTGCTGCAGGTAAAGCATTTAGTTCCACACCCTCTGAACGCAGCTTCAGTACAGTTACCTACACAAACACAGTGCATCAGTCACAATTATTACAGTTAATGAAGATGTTTTTTGGCTTTTTGGGCTTTTTTGCGTCTGACAGCTGCTAGTCACTGTATGTTTTCACTCTTTGGAAAAGAACACTCTGCACTACATCTGCTTTTGTGTCCGAAGTGAAAATTACATTTTTGCTGTTGTTTTTAGGGGGTAAACCAGCTCTACTAAAACTGCTGCATATGTGACCATTATAAACATATATAATTCTAACACAACTGCATAATGTTTTGTAGCAGATGTTGGGATCATTAGAGGCATATTTTATGGACACAGTTCTGGTGATGCTGAAGTGAGTTCCTGGCCTCAGTTTCAGACAGTTTGTCTCTCTCTGTCTGTAAATCCTGTATGACTTCATGAGGGCCTTGAAGCCCCAATCAAAGCCTTGAGGATTCATGAGGGAACTCCCAGTCTGATCTTTCACTTCCCCCGGCACACTCATCAAATTAAAAGGATGTCTATTGAAAACTCAAGCCCTCCGAATACAGAGGAAACACACTGGTGGAGAACAAAGCAATGTGCTATCAAAGAGAAGATGCACGGACAGACTTCTGCTCTTGTCAAGGTCATGGCTTTCCCCATATCTCTCTGAATCCATTGTTCTAAACATCTCTATCTGTAGTTCAAAGGAGATGTGAGGTCTCCGAGGAGGGTCCAATGTGGTCATTAAAAAACCATCACAGAGTGAGAAATCCTTATTTCCTTCATGTCATACTTATTTCCAACCAGTCCTTTAAACCAAGAGTTCAAGCCAAAAATTATAAATCCTGTCAATGATTAATCTCCTGTTCTTTCAAACATGTTTGCAGATTATGAAACAAACATGTGGACATTTCAAAGAAATTATAGCAGTTGAAGGTGCTTCCAAATTCACCTTCTGTGAGCCACAGAAAAATAACTACACATGGGTTTACAACATGAGGGTGATGAAATAAGATGTTTGATGTTTGCAGTGGCTCTCTGGTCAAACCTGCGACAGCTGCTGGTGACAGCTTGATTAAATGCTTTATTTCTCTTTTACAGCTAATGAATGACCTACTTCAGGAGACAAGCTGATTAATTGCTTGAAACAGACCACTAGAAAAAACTCTGAAAAAACGGTGACATCAAAGCAGATGTGACACAATGACAGTACAGAGACGGGCTGAACACTCAATATGACGGCTAGAGAGAAGACAACCAATTCTACTCTAGAATTCCCATGAGCATTGGACCTATCAGAAAATTCTGTTATTTGATATTGGTTAATAATGTTATTGAAATATGGAAGCGATCAGAAAGTTTATGAAATCATTCATGTCAGGCTGTTTTCCTGTTTAAAAATATGCCGTTAAAACAGGCCATTAAAACAACAAAGCTTGGCAAGCAGTTTTTTGTGATATCTGTAAAGCTACGTTTGTTAACTTTTGCCTCTCTTTCGCCATCTCTGTTAGAAACATAAAATTGCAGGTTATTGTGGTGTTACTTTCTTAATGTGGATGACAAGTTTAAATTCAAAACTTTTGTAAGAAGAAGCTACAAACGCTCCATCAGTCCAACAACCACACATGAGATTTAGTAGCCGGATCTTCTTCTTTCTGTTTACAGATGTGACATAACTACAAGTCAAACTGACATTTCCTGAGAAATCGGACCCGGCAGCTCAAATTTTAAATCATTATTAGAAACTTACCATTCTGAATTTGGGTAGGGTAAGGTGGTTGTTTTGAACAGTGATCGGTCATGTACTTGCTCAGTAACTGATTTTTTTTCCTTTTTAACAATAAAAAGTTACAGATTGCTACATTAACTAGAAGGATTAGCAACTGGTACCTCAGCAGAGATGAGGTGAACCTCGGCCAGCAGACGAATCACTTCTGTCTCTGTGTTCTGCTCTCTTTGCACTGGACTCGCTCTGTTTTCAAGCTCCTCTAGAATCAGACACATACAGTACAGACTCAATCTCCCACTCATAAAGGACAGTACAGGAAACAAATACTTCACTGTTTGTCTTTGGATTCTGGTTTGAAATTTGACCTGGACATATATGTTTTGTAAGACGCAGACTTTTACATTCTTACTGGTGATAATCATGTGAAGCTCTTAAGATAAAACAAGCAATTAGTGAGTTAGTCCAGATGAAGGCAAAATCACAGATCATCTTGATGGTCAGAGCACAAGTGAATGTCTTCTGCAGCAGAATTTAACATGTTTTCTGTGATGAAACCTTCAATGAATCTAAAGCTTAGGAAATCTGCTTCATAAAACATTAATGATTATGGAAAGAAAGACTGAATCATTATATTTATTGTTTAGGCAAGTTTCTCAGAATAAAATTTTAATTTGCAATCATCAGTTACATTTAACCTTACATTTAATTCAAGTCAAAGTCTCCCTCAGATGAGTCACTTACTCAAGGTTTTCCATCGACCATCATCATAAAGTAGACAGAAGCGACAGGCTGCACGGCACACATCAAAAACTTGATGTTTCCAGGCGGTCTTGGCCAGCAAAGCCCAAATCTTCACCCTAACAAAGACACAGACATCATCCGACAAACTGTCCAACAGCAGAACTGATAAGGGTTCGAGAGCTAGAAGTGGTGTCTAGATTATTTGAAGGTGCTGTGTAGACACAGACTGGTGCTCAGCAGAAGTAAATTCTCACCCTGACTTCACTTCTACAGAAACGCTGGATGCTCATAAATGTGGTCATACAGGATAAATACACACCTCTCTCCATCATCAGACTTCTTGTCAAGTCCAGACAAATGACCTTCGACCTTTTGAACACAGACAGTATGGTGTTGGGCTTCATCCGCAAGTAGTGCCAAGTGACCTTCTGCTTTAACACCTGCAGGAACTGAACAAACACAATATACAATAAATCGATCCCTGGATTAATGAAATGCTGCAAAAACATATTGACATTATGTCAATATACACTTATGCTATACACTTATGTAACACAATACAACTATGGAAAGATCTGACTCTAAATACTGATCATATGAGCCAATAAAACTGGCTCACAAAAACAACACAAACAGAGGTATGAGAAATATATAGCAGCCACATCCTGACATGTTTTTGGCATGTGTGCCAGACACTGCCTGCTTTTTTCTTTACAGAGACAGTACACAAATACATCTGTGGGAGGTCACATGGTCAGACACTGTTATCAGCTGGCTTACAGCACTGCAGCAGCCCTTACGAAATGTAACCACTACTGTAAAAGTGTAACCAAGTAAAACTATTGTTCATTTTCATGATGAAAATGAATCCAGTTCAATCTATGGATTTATACTCCACTCATGGATTTGATATGACAAACAGACGGATCTATATTTTATCTGCTGCTATGACTGGCAGAAAGTACTACAATGATGAAAACAATTATGAAAAATGAGGAGTAATATGTTGAAAACTCCCAACCTTTGATCGTTTTGTCGGCATCTAACACTGTCCGGAAAGCGTCAGGTGCCAGAGCGATTCCAGCACTCACCAGAAGGGGATGCCAGTTTGTCTCACACCCTCTTCCCTCTTTAGCCTGTTAAAACAGTGTTATTTGGGTTATGCATCCTCCAGAGCTCGGCTGCAAATCCTAGTGAGCTGTCTATATAGATTTTAAATCATTGTAATCCTGAGCGCGCTTTCAAAACGTCTAATTAAGATGCATTATAGAAAACAGTACCTTGTTTTTTCCAAAACAATTCTGTGGAAAAAAGACAATTCCTTAATGGACTTAGAGTCAGTCATTTAGTCTGGCTTTCCACTAACAAAAACATTCCCAACATCCTTAGCATACATTTTTTAGAGAAGCAAAATTGCAGAAGATCTGGACACTTATTTTCAGAGAACATCTAACAGACGATTTTTGTGTAGCCCATAGGCATTTTCTGCTTGTCATAAAAATACATCTAACAACATTTAGTGAGGTTTATGTTTCAAAAACAATAATAATACCAATAGGGCAGTGAGTTAATCTCTTAAGCACTTTCTTTAAAGAATGTTAAGATGGAAAACAGGATATAAATGATTTTTGCCATTTGCATTTGGCTGCAAACTTAGAATTGACCGACACACAATTAGACTTAAGTTCACACAATGATCATACAATATACAACAAGCTATAGAGCCCAGGGTCTGATTCAGGACCTGCAGGATGAGTGTGGCGGCCTGCTCCTCTGGACGCATGGGCTTGCTCTGAAGACATGAGCGCAGCTGAAGGAGATGTAAAGAGAAGGAGAGATGTTGTGAGTAAAACCCTCTCTGATCTAGCTGCAGGGCTCGCTCAAGATGTTTCATAGCCACTTCCAGCCTGTCATCTTCCTCCTCTAGAGCGGCCAGCTCAGCATGGACCTCACATAACACGTCCAGCAGCATGCTGTGGAACACATGCAGAAACACACACTAAACCACTGCACAACAGCTGTTTATAGGAAACATCACCATTCAGAAGACATGAGCAAGGTCACTACATTAATGAGGTCATTCCATTGATTTTATATCAGGCTAATGATATTTTGTATTCGTCAACCCTAACCCTCACACAAACATGTGCATGACATTCGATTTAAAGAAAAACAGGATCTGGACAATTTATGAGCCTTTCCATTTAGTGAGGACCAGTAAAATGTTGGTGATGGTCATGATATTGCAGAAAATGGAAATATCAAAAACATAGATAAGCCTGTACTTACACACACACACAAAATCACACACACCTGTCTGTGCCCTCCAGTGCTCGTGAGAGGGTGAGCAGGGTTTTTTTGATCTTCTTCCCGAGGTTGTGTTGCAGGAGAGGCAAACAGGTGTTCCACTGAGAAGCACACACTGCCTGAATCGCCTGCGTGTTTCTCTCCCTCACTGCAGCCTGCAGTAATGCTTCAAGCCTGCTTACAACACTCAGCTGCAACTGTAAGAACCAGACGCATGTAATATAAACATCCTACTCAACACACTGTTTACTGTGGTGAAAAGACAACAGCAAGCAGCACCTCCATGCTGAATTCATGCCCATCTTGCTCTCTCTGCTTGAGAAGGTCGAGTTCACAGCGCACACACTCCATCATGATGCACTGACTGACCTGCAGCAAAAAGAACACAAGACCTTCGTGTTTACAGAAATAAGACTGGAAAGAAGGTGCAAGTGTAAGAAAGTGCTTCATTAGGAAACTGGAGCTCACGTTGAGGTCTATGTCTTTGAGCTCCTGCAGGCACTCAGATGCCACCTGGAGCTGCTTTAACTGCAGGGAGAGGAAAGCCAAATCCAACAAGAGTTCAGTCCTGTGTGATGAGAAACATGAACATGACAGACTGGAGGTGAACTGGAGTGAGGTCAGGAAACACACATCAGGGAGTTCAGGGATTTTTACTCTGTTTGTTAGCACTGAGAATACTTATGTGCCAGTTTACACTTTTGAAGTTGACAAACACATTTAAAATGTATAATCTTTCTATTCTGGAAAAACTACTTTTTTTATATTTGACACCATTTTGCACTGCATACATTTTTGTTCAATAAAATGCTCTTTAAAATGAGAACATCCCCACTCTCTTAATTACACCAAGCAAGCAATACTGTAGCAAGTATTAAATCATGGTTTACTGCTCATAGTAAGTGAACAGAATTTATTCTTCACTGATTTTATTTGTAGAAAAAGCTGTCAGGTGTGGTTTTGCCAGAGTATTGGTTGTTTAACGCACCTATCAGCCAAAGATATTTGATCCAGGTTAGCACTAGAACTCTGGGTGCCGGGTGGAGGACTGAGGCTCTGGGTGCTGGGTGCGGGAGCGAGGCTCTGGGTGTTGGGTGGAGGACCGAGGCTCTGGGTGCTGGGTGGGGGAGCGAGGCTCTGGGTGTCGGGTGGAGGGCAGAGGCTCTGGATGTTGGGTGGAGGGCAGAGGCTCTGGGTGCTGGGTGGGGGAGCGAGGCTCTGGATGTCGGGTGGAGGGCAGGGGCTCTGGGTGTTGGGTGGAGGGCAGAGGCTCTGGGTGCTGGGTGGAGGGCCGAGGCTCTGGGTGCTGAGTGGAGGGCCGAGGCTCTGGGTGTTGAGTGGAGGGCCGAGGCTCTGAGTGTTAGGTGGAGGACTGAGGCTCTGAGTGTTGGGTGGAGGACTGAGGCTCTGAGTGTTGGGTGGAGGACCAAGGCTCTGGGTTGAAGATGTTAGCAGAAGGAAAGTTTCCTTCAGTGTGGCTAAATCATCTCTTCTTATTTTATTTATTTCAGCCATACTGTGGAGAACATTTAGAGACAAACAGTGTAACTGACACAATGCTCATTCAGGCTACAGTAAAAGGCAGCTGGTCCAAAATATCCTAAACAGACCTCTGGTTTCTAAAGGTCTGAAATAGGTCAGTAATTTGCTTTTAGTTGCTTTTTATATATTTCACATACACAGAATTGATATTAATGTATAAAAAAGTTCATCCTTACCATTTAAGCCTTTGAATCTTGTAGATCGCAAGCAGTTTGGGTCTTTTCTGATACATTTCAGAGGCTTCTATGAGGTTGTGTCGAACCTGTGGATAAAACACAGTTTATCAGTTTCAACAATCATAAACAATTTGGGCCAAATCATGCTGGATTCAGTTCTATGAAAGATAAAAGAAGAAACAAAGAAAATAAACATGTGTATAAATAAGATATGTTTCACTGCCAACAATAATTAATAATCAACATTTTTGGCTTGTTTTTAAAGAAAAACATTCTAAAGATTAATTTACTTGGGATGCACCATACGATAAGACTTTTATTTTCAGACTGTATTTTCAGAATATATCTTGAATTAAACGATTTTTTTCTTGTTTTAAGCAGAACTTGAGCAACATTCAGGTTTGAGGTCTTGTGAATTCTGTTTTGGTGGAATATTCTGAGACGTCTATAGCTGCTTTAGTGAGATTAATATAAACGAGTAACAAAGAGACAAAGGAGAAAGCAAAAACACTTGCCTGTATAGAGAAAAGCCGGAGATAAACCTCTGGTTTATGTGACACTGTAATCTCTGAAGTGACCTTGGCCAAACCAGCAGCTTCCTTCATTTTCCCAGCCTCACACAGACATTCAACAAGGTGTCTGAAATTAACACAAGGTGAAAACAACATGAAATATCAGCCTTCATTCCAGTTACCCTCACTCGAGACCAAGTCTTGCATTTTACAACAGACTTTTGACTGCTTGAATTTCCAATGCAAACTCTTGGCAGAAAGAGTCAAGGCAGTGAGCCAGATTCAATTCAAGAACAATGCCAAAGGTCTCATCACTTTAATTACAGAAGAGTTCTCTTTTTCTCTGTGGTCCACTGAGGATTACATGACCACAATAATAAAATGACCATAAAAGAGTTGGATCACATCATAAAGATTTATAGTTTGACTGGTTTCCTCTGTGTAAGTGGTGAGAACGGCTGACATAACTGAATATTTATCTCAGATAGCTGAACAAATCAAATTAGACATCCACAGGACTACAGACTTCAGCCACAATGTTAAACTCTCAAAAAACCTCTGAAGACTCTGTTTCGTTTCTGATTATTGATTTCTTTGTTCTGCGGAGCACCTGAAGTCTTATCACATGCAATTGTGTTTATTTGAGAGTACAATGCCTGTGTCCCACAATCAACAGAAAACAGTAAAGAAACAAACATATTTCTCTGTTTTTAGACCATATGACTTTTGGATCATTTTCAAGATTCACACTGCGATATATTCTGTTATATAACCTTCAAATACTAAAGACTGGTTCTTCAAGACAAGCCTGGAGTATAGATAATCAAATCAGTGTTTTCTTTATGTTTTGAGTGTATTAAAAAGATCCAACATTCCTAACATTGTGAAGCCACATACAGCTTTAGCTCAAGTCTCCAGGCATGGTCAGGATCCTGAACCTCCTCTAGAGCCCTGAGCACCTGTGTGAGAGAAGATACCAGGTGCTGACGCTGGCCAGGCCTCAGGAACAGCCTGACAGTCTGAAAGTATAACAGCGATGCGTTGAACACCAAGAAATGGTATCTGAGGAAGCAAGATGGAGACAGAAAACAAAAAGACAGAGATGAGAAAAGAAACAGTCTGATTAAATATTCAATAGCTGGAATACAGTTAAAAAGATCAGTGCCTGATTTTCAGTACATCTCAATTAATACTGCACACGACCTCTGGTCTAAAACCCAGCGAGCATCTAATAAGTGCAGAAAAACAGCCTTTCAAAGAGCCACAGGAGGCCTCTGTGTCCATGAGCAATCGGCTGTTACTGCGGGAGAAGTGTGGAGTCCAACTAAAAGACTCACAGTTGCTAATTTATCCACCAGAGAGCAGAGTGCATGTTAGCAGAAAGATCTCAGACCTGCTCCCTTTGGCAAAGCCGGAGAGCTTCTACAGAGGCAGTAATATAGAGATTAGACATCCATCCACTGACCATTTACAAGTTTACAGTACATAACATCTGTCCATCCATTGTCAGTAGTTGGTTCCTTTTCTTATCTTTATATTTCAGTTTTAACTGTAGTTCTTTAGTGTGGTGATGAAATGGTTTATGTTTATGTTTAAAGATGTAATCTGTAACGTTTGCCTCTCTGTTGACATCTCTGTTTGAAACATAAAACTGCAGGTTACTTTATGTACTTTCTGTACATATGTTAAAGTAAGATGAAGCCAAACTGACAGGTTCTGGGATATCTGACGTAACAGCTCAAATTACAAATCATTTTTATAAACTTACCGTTGTGAATCAGGGTAAGGTAAAGCGGCTGTTTTGACCATTGATGTTATGTACTTGTTCAATAACTGTTTTATTTAACTAAAAAGTTACAGATTGCAGTTTTGATTATTGAAATTCTCTACAGAAATGTTAAACCCTGAAACACAGAGCTGGCAAAAATATTGACTAATACATCTGACTAATATTACTATTATAAAACTATTAATGAACCATTCTGAGTTCAATATAAGTAAATCATGTGAGGCAGTCATTTTAAGGACTGGAGCTTCTGTTGTGTGTTACTGTAACTAACACAGAAATCTGTCTCTGTACGGAAAGTCTACCTGGGATTGTCTTTGGCAATCTCAATTCCCTTCAGATAGCACATTACAGCCTTGTTCAAATCCTCCTGGAAATAAAACATTTATTAAATCACAGACCCAAACATTTAGAAAATACATTTATCATTTTATACCCTGAAAAACTGGGTTTACTGAATTCCCCTGAGAAAAATACTAGCAGGACAAACACATAGTACATACACAGTACAGTACATACACAGTACATACTAATTAAACCCCATCATTAAAATACAAGATCTCGATTTCTATCAGAATTTTTTACTCAACAATCACTGTTAAGTTGTTGGAAGGAGCCGTGAATGTGTTGCTTTGTGGTTACTAAGGTGTTTCACCCTTCATTATAACAGATGGTTGTTATAGGTTTTCATGTTGCCATGTCTGGAGGTCAAAGAGACTTACTACTGTAGTGATACTGTGTGGGGGGGTCAGCTGACCCAGGCACAGATACGCACGACACAGGAACTGATTTGCTGAAGGTTTTCTGTCCATGAGCATCGTTACACAGTCCTGTGCCATTTCCCTACAGCCCAGCTAAAAACACACACCACAACACAATGAGCTGTACCCAGCTGTACAACAAATCATTTAAGTTGAAGAGCTACAGCGAAACTCTATTAAAAAATTTAATGTGTTTACTTTATCAGTATATATGAGCCAGTCTGCAACAGGACACTGGGAATAACCCATCCTGTCTCTGAGTGCATATGTTTGAGGGTTAAACTGCTCAGCACCTTCCCCAGATATTTTGTTCTCAGTAAAAGCAGAACATATACGACTGCGTTTTCAAATTCTAGTATTTTCAAATGTAAATTGTCAATATACAGTATGAGGAATGATTTACTTCAATACGATGTAACAAGAAAACTGTGCCTCACTTCTCTTCCTGTGGTTGATTCAGAAATTTGAAAAGCTTCCTTATCAGGACTTTGCTTGTATGTTACACCACATGTTTCAAGTTTAGGGGTGAATTATATTTCAGCAGCACCGTATATACAGTCAAGCATATAATAGTGGTTTCTAGATTAACATAAACCATTGAAAATACATTTAACAGGCCATTTTTTACACTTATCCTAATGTCAAAACATGTCCAAGTGAATCCTTCAGCTTATAATACAAGTGCAGTGAAACAGTTCAGCTCACCTGAAGAGATTGTTCAGCACACAGCACACAGAGCTCATAGTGAACTGACCCCCAAACAGACACTGTCCCACCCAAACCTTTGATCAGATCATGTGCTTTCCTCAAAGACATAACATCTGAACACACAACACAGAAATATTAAACAACATCTGAACACGCAACACAGAAATATTAAACAACATCTGAACACGCAACACAGAAATATTAAACAACATCTGAACACGCAACACAGAAATATTAAACAACATCTGAACACGCAACACAGAAATATTAAACAACATCTGAACACGCAACACAGAAATATTAAACAACATCTGAACACGCAACACGAAATATAAACAACATCTGAAAACACTGAAATATTAAACAACATCTGAACACGCAACACAGAAATATTAAACAACATCTGAACACGCAACACAGAAATATTAAATAACATCTGAACACGCAACACAGAAATATTAAACAACATCTGAACACGCAACACAGAAATATTAAACAACATCTGAACACGCAACACAGAAATATTAAACAACATCTGAACACGCAACACAGAAATATTAAACAACATCTGAACACGCAACACAGAAATATTAAATAACATCTGAACACGCAACACAGAAATATTAAACAACATCTGAACACGCAACCCAGAAATATTAAACAACATCTGAACACGCAACCCAGAAATATTAAACAACATCTGAACACGCAACCCAGAAATATTAAACAACATCTGAACAACATCGAACCCAGAAATATTAAACAACATCTGAACACGCAACCCAGAAATATTAAACAACATCTGAACACGCAACCCAGAAATATTAAACAACATCTGAACACGCAACACAGAAATATTAAACAACATCTGAACACGCAACACAGAAATATTAAACAACATCTGAACACGCAACACAGAAATATTAAACAACATCTGAACACGCAACACAGAAATATTAAACAACATCTGAACACAACACAGAAATATTAAACAACATCTGAACACGCAACACAGAAATATTAAACAACATCTGAACACGCAACACAGAAATATTAAACAACATCTGAACACGCAACACAGAAATATTAAACAACATCTGAACACGCAACACAGAAATATTAAACAACATCTGAACACGCAACACAGAAATATTAAACAACATCTGAACACGCAACACAGAAATATTAAACAACATCTGAACACGCAACACAGAAATATTAAACAACATCTGAACACGCAACACAGAAATATTAAACAACATCTGAACACGAAACACAGAAATATTAAACAACATCTGAACACGCAACCCAGAAATATTAAACAACATCTGAACACGCAAACACAGAAATATTAAACAACATCTGAACACGCAACACAGAAATATTAAACAACATCTGAACACGCAACACAGAAATATTAAACAACATCTGAACACGCAACACAGAAATATTAAACAACATCTGAACACGCAACACAGAAATATTAAACAACATCTGAACACGCAACACAGAAATATTAAACAACATCTGAACACGCAACACAGAAATATTAAACAACATCTGAACACGCAACACAGAAATATTAAACAACATCTGAACACGCAACCCAGAAATATTAAACAACATCTGAACACGCAACACAGAAATATTAAACAACATCTGAACACGCAACACAGAAATATTAAACAACATCTGAACACGCAACACAGAAATATTAAACAACATCTGAACACGCAACACAGAAATATTAAACAACATCTGAACACGCAACACAGAAATATTAAACAACATCTGAACACGCAACACAGAAATATTAAACAACATCTGAACACGCAACACAGAAATATTAAACAACATCTGAACACGCAACACAGAAATATTAAACAACATCTGAACACGCAACACAGAAATATTAAACAACATCTGAACACGCAACCCAGAAATATTAAACAACATCTGAACACGCAACACAGAAATATTAAACAACATCTGAACACGCAACACAGAAATATTAAACAACATCTGAACCCAGAAATATTAAACAACATCTGAACACGCAACACAGAAATATTAAACAACATCTGAACACGCAACACAGAAATATTAAACAACATCTGAACACGCACCACCCAAATATAAACAACATCTGAACACGCAACCCAGAAATATTAAACAACATCTGAACACGCAACACAGAAATATTAAACAACATCTGAACACGCAACACAGAAATATTAAACAACATCTGAACACGCAACACAGAAATATTAAACAACATCTGAACACGCAACCCAGAAATATTAAACAACATCTGAACACGCAACCCAGAAATATTAAACAACATCTGAAACCCAACACAGAAATATTAAACAACATCTGAACACGCAACACAGAAATATTAAACAACATCTGAACACGCAACACAGAAATATTAAACAACATCTGAACACGCAACACAGAAATATTAAACAACATCTGAACACGCAACACAGAAATATTAAACAACATCTGAACACGCAACACAGAAATATTAAACAACATCTGAACACGCAACACAGAAATATTAAACAACATCTGAACACGCAACACAGAAATATTAAACAACATCTGAACACGCAACACAGAAATATTAAACATAACAACATCTGAACACGCAACACAGAAATATTAAACAACATCTGAACACGCAACACAGAAATATTAAACAACATCTGAACACGCAACACAGAAATATTAAACAACATCTGAACACGCAACACAGAAATATTAAACAACATCTGAACACGCAACACAGAAATATTAAACAACATCTGAACACGCAACACAGAAATATTAAACAACATCTGAACACGCAACACAGAAATATTAAACAACATCTGAACACGCAACACAGAAATATTAAACAACATCTGAACACCGCCAACACAGAAATATTAAACAACATCTGAACAACGCAACACAGAAATATTAAACAACATCTGAACACGCAACACAGAAATATTAAACAACATCTGAACACGCAACACAGAAATATTAAACAACATCTGAACACGCAACACAGAAATATTAAACAACATCTGAACACGCAACACAGAAATATTAAACAACATCTGAACACGCAACCCAGAAATATTAAACAACATCTGAACACGCAACACAGAAATATTAAACAACATCTGAACACGCAACACAGAAATATTAAACAACATCTGAACACGCAACACAGAAATATTAAACAACATCTGAACACGCAACACAGAAATATTAAACAACATCTGAACACGCAACACAGAAATATTAAACAACATCTGAACACGCAACACAGAAATATTAAACAACATCTGAACACGCAACACAGAAATATTAAACAACATCTGAACACGCAACACAGAAATATTAAACAACATCTGAACACGCAACACAGAAATATTAAACAACATCTGAACACGCAATATTAAACACAGAAATATTAAATAACATCTGAACACGCAACACAGAAATATTAAACAACATCTGAACACGCAACACAGAAATATTAAACAACATCTGAACACGCAACACAGAAATATTAAATAACATCTGAACACGCAACACAGAAATATTAAATAACATCTGAACACGCAACACAGAAATATTAAACAACATCTGAACACGCAACACAGAAATATTAAACAACATCTGAACACGCAACACAGAAATATTAAATAACATCTGAACACGCAACACAGAAATATTAAACAACATCTGAACACGCAACACAGAAATATTAAACAACATCTGAACACGCAACACAGAAATATTAAACAACATCTGAACACGCAACACAGAAATATTAAACAACATCTGAACACGCAACACAGAAATATTAAACAACATCTGAACACGCAACACAGAAATATTAAACAACATCTGAACACGCAACACAGAAATATTAAACAACATCTGAACACGCAACACAGAAATATTAAACAACATCTGAACACGCAACACAGAAATATTAAACAACATCTGAACACGCAACACAGAAATATTAAACAACATCTGAACACGCAACACAGAAATATTAAACAACATCTGAACACGCAACACAGAAATATTAAACAACATCTGAACACGCAACACAGAAATATTAAACAACATCTGAACACGACCCCGAATTTAAACAACATCTGAACACGCAACACAGAAATATTAAACAACATCTGAACACGCAACACAGAAATATTAAACAACATCTGAACACGCAACCCAGAAATATTAAACAACATCTGAACACGCAACACAGAAATATTAAACAACATCTGAACACGCAACACAGAAATATTAAACAACATCTGAACACGCAACACAGAAATATTAAACAACATCTGAACACGCAACACAGAAATATTAAACAACATCTGAACACGCAACACAGAAATATTAAACAACATCTGAACACGCAACACAGAAATATTAAACAACATCTGAACACGCAACACAGAAATATTAAACAACATCTGAACAGTAAAAATTGAACACGCAACACAGAAATATTAAACAACATCTGAACACGCAAAACAGAAATATTAAACAACATCTGAACACGCAACACAGAAATATTAAACAACATCTGAACACGCAACCCAGAAATATTAAACAACATCTGAACACGCAACACAGAAATATTAAACAACATCTGAACACGCAACACAGAAATATTAAACAACATCTGAACACGCAACACAGAAATATTAAACAACATCTGAACACGCAACACAGAAATATTAAACAACATCTGAACACGCAACACAGAAATATTAAACAACATCTGAACACGCAACACAGAAATATTAAACAACATCTGAACACGCAACACAGAAATATTAAATAACATCTGAACACGCAACACAGAAATATTAAACAACATCTGAACACGCAACACAGAAATATTAAACAACATCTGAACACGCAACACAGAAATATTAAACAACATCTGAACACGCAACACAGAAATATTAAACAACATCTGAACACGCAACACAGAAATATTAAACAACATCTGAACACGCAACACAGAAATATTAAACAACATCTGAACACGCAACACAGAAATATTAAACAACATCTGAACACGCAACACAGAAATATTAAACAACATCTGAACACGCAACACAGAAATATTAAACAACATCTGAACACGCAACACAGATATTAAATAACATCTGAACAACACAACACAGAAATATTAAATAACATCTGAACACGCAACACAGAAATATTAAACAACATCTGAACACGCAACACAGAAATATTAAACAACATCTGAACACGCAACACAGAAATATTAAACAACATCTGAACACGCAACACAGAAATATTAAACAACATCTGAACACGCAACACAGAAATATTAAACAACATCTGAACACGCAACACAGAAATATTAAACAACATCTGAACACGCAACACAGAAATATTAAACAACATCTGAACACGCAACACAGAAATATTAAACAACATCTGAACACGCAACACAGAAATATTAAACAACATCTGAACACGCAACACAGAAATATTAAACAACATCTGAACACGCAACACAGAAATATTAAACAACATCTGAACACGCAACACAGAAATATTAAACAACATCTGAACACGCAACACAGAAATATTAAACAACATCTGAAAAAAATTAAAAACATCTGAACAACAGAAATATTAAACAACATCTGAACACGCAACACAGAAATATTAAACAACATCTGAACACGCAACACAGAAATATTAAATAACATCTGAACACGCAACACAGAAATATTAAATAACATCTGAACACGCAACACAGAAATATTAAATAACATCTGAACACGCAACACAGAAATATTAAACAACATCTGAACACGCAACCCAGAAATATTAAACAACATCTGAACACGCAACACAGAAATATTAAACAACATCTGAACACGCAACACAGAAATATTAAACAACATCTGAACACGCAACCCAGAAATATTAAACAACATCTGAACACGCAACACAGAAATATTAAACAACATCTGAACACGCAACACAGAAATATTAAACAATATCTTAGAAATACTATACAATACAATACAATAACTTTACAATAACATAATTTGTTAACATTTATTTATTGACTGACCAAAAAACGTGTAACTTGTACCTTTTCTCTTCTGAGCTGTTGATAAATATTGCCGAATACGAAGATCCATGATGATGTTCAAATCTTTCCTTCGAAACGTTTCAGAAAACCTTATTGCTTATTTAGTCACAAAGTAAGAGCAACATGCGTGATGTTTATTTATTATTTCGTTGTTATTTATTATTTCGTTGTTGTTTATTATTTCGTTGTTGTTTATCTGGCCTGCAGAAGATCAGCGGGCAGTAGTGACTTGAGAGTTTGGTCGCGTTGCTAAGGAAACGGTGAGGGGAAGCGCGCAGGGTCAATCGTGTCTGAGAGAAACGCGTTTCACCTGCGAGACAAATGCTGACAACAGGGGTATTTAAACTCGTTGGTTTCTATACGTTATATTATTACACATATTGAATGTTATGAATGTAATAGTAAGGTGATAAAGAAAAAAATCAAATAGGTTTCACAAAGTAGTCTCAAATACCCCCTGATGTTTGCCATCTTGTTATGTGAATCTTCAATTACAGCCTGACAGGAAGACAGGAAATGTTTGCAGATGTATTAAAGATGTCAAGGTGTTTAGAGTCATGTTTGGGTCAGTAATTGTTCTCATTTACTCTTTAATATTTATTCTTTCAATTGCATTTCCTAACATAAGTAATTTAGTCAATTACAGTTAGCTTGTTAGTTTCCCAGTTGGTTTGTAAATTATTCTGAAATTCACATCTAATGTGTTTTTGGGGATAAAGTCCCTGCATGTTGCCATGTTTTGTTAATATGGTGATTTTCTCTTTCACGGGCTTCTGCTCCCCAGCTGTGAAATCATCTCAGTAAAGCAGCAACACTCCTTGAAAAACACACAGCACGACTGCTGCCGTTCAGCTGCAACACACAGCACGACTGCTGCCGTTCAGCTGCAACACACAGCACGACTGCTGCCGTTCAGCTGCAACACACAGCACGACTGCTGCGGTTCAACTGCAACACA
Organism: Chromobotia macracanthus; assembly: GCA_036877525.1. Taxonomy (NCBI): domain Eukaryota; kingdom Metazoa; phylum Chordata; class Actinopteri; order Cypriniformes; family Botiidae; genus Chromobotia; species Chromobotia macracanthus. The sequence goes on along the minus strand of JAZGTH010000070.1, from coordinate 7,043,082 downwards.
CAGCACGGCTGCTGCCGTTCAGCTGCAACACACAGCACGACTGCTTCCGTTCAACTGCAACACACAGCACGACTGCTTCCGTTCAACGTGCAACACACAGCACGACTGCTGCCGTTCAGCTGCAACACACAGCACGACTGCTGCCGTTCAACTGCAACACACAGCACGACTGCTGCCGTTCAGCTGCAACACACAGCACGACTGCTGCCGTTCAACTGCAACACACAGCACGACTGCTGCCGTTCAACTGCAACACACAGCACGACTGCTGCCGTTCAGCTGCAACACACAGCACGACTGCTGCCGTTCAACTGCAACACACAGCACGACTGCTGCCGTTCAACTGCAACACACAGCACGACTGCTGCCGTTCAACTGCAACACACAGCACGACTGCTGCCATTCAACTATAACACACAGCACGACTGCTGCCGTTCAGCTGCAACACACAGCACGACTGCTGCCGTTCAGCTGCAACACACAGCACGACTGCTGCCACGCGTTCAACTGCAACACACAGCACGACTGCTGCCGTTCAACTGCAACACACAGCACGACTGCTGCCGTTCAGCTGCAACACACAGCACGACTGCTGCCGTTCAGCTGCAACACACAGCACGACTGCTGCCGTTCAGCTGCAACACACAGCACGACTGCTGCCGTTCAGCTGCAACACACAGCACGACTGCTGCCGTTCAGCTGCAACACACAGCACGACTGCTGCCGTTCAACTGCAACACACAGCACGACTGCTGCCGTTCAACTGCAACACACAGCACGACTGCTGCTGTTCAACTGCAACACACAGCACGACTGCTTCCGTTCAACTGCAACACACAGCTCGACTGCTGCCGTTCAGCTGCAACACACAGCACGACTGCTGCCGTTCAACTGCAACACACAGCACGACTGCTGCCGTTCAACTATAACACACAGCACGACTGCTGCCGTTCAACTGCAACACACAGCACGACTGCTGCCGTTCAGCTGCAACACACAGCACGACTGCTGCCGTTCAACTCACAGCACGACTGCTGCCGTTCAACTGCAACACACAGCACGACTGCTGCCGTTCAGCTGCAACACACAGCACGACTGCTGCCGTTCAACTGCAACACACAGCACGGCTGCTGCCGTTCAGCTGCAACACACAGCACGACTGCTGCCGTTCAACTGCAACACACAGCACGACTGCTTCCGTTCAACTGCAACACACAGCACGACTGCTGCCGTTCAGCTGCAACACACAGCACGACTGCTGCCGTTCAACTGCAACACACAGCACGACTGCTGCCGTTCAACTGCAACACACAGCACGACTGCTGCCGTTCAACTATAACACACAGCACGACTGCTGCCGTTCAACTGCAACACACAGCACGACTGCTGCCGTTCAGCTGCAACACACAGCACGACTGCTGCCGTTCAACTGCAACACACAGCACGACTGCTGCCATTCAACTGCAACACACAGCACGACTGCTGCCGTTCAACTGCAACACACAGCACGACTGCTGCCATTCAACTGCAACACACAGCACGACTGCTGCTGTTCAACTGCAACACACAGCACGACTGCTGCACGACTGCTGCTGTTCAACTGCAACACACAGCACGACTGCTGCCATTCAACTGCAACACACAGCACGACTGCTGCCGTTCAACTACAACACACAGCACGACTGCTGGCGTTCAACTGCAACACACAGCACGACTGCTGCCGTTCAACTGCAACACACAGCACGACTGCTGCACGACTGCTGCCGTTCAGCTGCAACACACAGCACGACTGCTGCCGTTCAACTGCAACACACAGCACGACTGCTGCCGTTCAACTGCAACACACAGCACGACTGCTGCCGTTCAACTGCAACACACAGCACGACTGCTGCCGTTCAACTGCAACACACAGCACGACTGCTGCCGTTCAACTGCAACACACAGCACGACTGCTGTTGTTCAATTGCAACACACAGCACGACTGCTGCTGCATGTGGCTACTGGTGTAAATGCTGATTGTGTTGCTTTCTAAAAGTCGTGTGTCTTGCCTGTGAATCTCTGGTTCTTCAGTGAGGAGTCGCTGGACTGCAGCTGTGTCTGTGATGCTCTTCAATGCAAACTGAAGCATCTGGGCTGTGGTGTATGTTTAGAATCAGCAGATGGTGGATTCACAGTGCCAAACTCTCTCAATACACCACAGAGCTGACAGAGACATCCAGTAAATGTCTCAAAAGACAGATCTCAGAGTAGTGTACAGCAGACCAATCAAAGCCAATGTTTATTCAGGGGCCAGAATTAACACTGCTGGGCACCAAATGTAAAAAAAATGGCTTTGGCAGGACAATAAATTCTGAAGTTCATGCCCCTCATCATAGCTTATAGATGAATCATGTAGAATAAGAACATGTATTAGGATTGTAAATAGAATTATTTTGATTTCATGCTGATGAGCAGAAGCTTCTATGTCAACAGCTGAATAATTCCATGATAGTGATTTTTCCAGATAAATTCCTAAATCATTTCCATTTGGTCCTGGAACAACATTCCATCTGTATTCCATCACCTCTTGGTGTTCAGTCAATACTGATCAAAGTGGTACTCATACAAACACTGTGTGAGTGTTAAATTAACAATTGTCAGGTGAATGTACAGCTTCATCTGTGCTGATGTTCAGTCAACACTGATCAAAGTGTTACTCATACTCAGTTTAAACACTCATGCTGTTTAGAAATTAATACAAGTGTAACATTTAACCCTCTGTGCTGATCTACACAGCATAATCAGAGTGTTTATTTAATGCTGATTATATGTAAATACTGTAAATACTTTTTAATATTGAAATTAAAATGAGTTTTAAAAAAGTTTATTGAATGCCATTTATTAAAAAATGCATGTCATTTGCTGATTCTAAACATACACCACAGCCCAGATGCTTCAGTCTGCATTAAAGAGCACCGCAGACACAGCTACAGTCCAGCGACTCCTCACTGAAGAGCCAGAGATTCACAGGCAAGACACACATCTTTAATTAAAGGCCATTTATTAAAAAATGCATGAACAACCTTCACGTCACTTCAGTGCTCCGCTCTCAGCTTAGAGAAAGTCCTCATGTGAATTATACAATCAAAAATCCTTTATTCCTTTTCATCTTCCTCTTTCTGGTTTGTGAAACACACCTCCCCACACAAAATGTACCAAACAGAACATCACAATAAAAGATTCCTTCAGTATTTCAATAGCTGAGACAGCCATGAGATTCTGCTTTAGTTTCTCCTGAGCAAAAACATGCATCTTTTCTAGAGTTTCAGAAGATACGTCTCAACAACGTCTCACTCTGGTCAGACTTGCCAAGATACAGAAGTTAGAAAATTGTGTGTTGACTTGCCTGAAAATTTAAATAAACCTTTGAGATGTGAAGGTTATTCCTGCCACTTTAAGAGATATTTAAAGTTTAAAGGCTTTGAGTCTGATTAATTAAAACTCTTGAAAAAATATAGAATAGACTTTATCATTTTGAGTCTTGTATAGTTTAAAAACTAGGACAGTTTGACGCATGGAGGCCAAATGTAATCAGAATACTGGTGGATATTTAGGTGGTTGCCTTGTGGTTATGAGAAAAAACATGTTTATTTACATTTGAGCTATTTTGATTATTGATAATTTCATCATTTTGTGTGTACCGTAAACAAAGATGATTGGATTATCATTTGATTATGTTTGATGTTTCTCCAGCAGTATTTGCATGCAGTGTCTTGCTTCCTCCAAACCTCTGACATCACAAACACCATCACTGCAGAATTAGCTGCTTGGGTCCCAGAGTCATCCGAGAAGAGTATAAAGATTATGATGGTGAAGTATTACAAAAAGACAATTTGTACCCTGCAGGCAAAAACAACCCTTATTTGTGTGTGTATGTATGTTTGTGTGTGTGTTTGTTTATGTGTGTGTTTGTTTGTGTGTGTGTGTTTGTTTGTGTGTTTGTTTGTGTGTGTGTTTGTTTGTGTGTGTGTGTTTGTGTGTGTGTGTGTTTGTGTGTGTGTGTGTTTGTTTGTGTGTGTGTGTTTGTGTGTGTGTGTGTTTGTGTGTGTGTGTGTTTGTTTGTGTGTGTGTGTGTTTGTTTGTGTGTGTGTGTGTTTGTTTGTGTGTGTTTGTTTGTGTGTGTGTTTGTGTGTTTGTTTGTGTGTGTGTTTGTGTGTGTGTGTGTGTGTTTTTTGTTTGTGTTTGTGTGTTTGTTTGTGTGTGTTTGTGTGTGTGTTTGTTTGTGTGTTTGTTTGTTTGTGTGTGTGTGTGTTTGTTTGTTTGTGTGTGTGTGTGTGTGTGTATTTGTTTGTTTGTTTGTGTGTGTGTGTATTTGTTTGTTTGTTTGTTTGTGTGTGTGTTTGTTTATGTGTGTGTTTGTGTGTGCACGCATGTCTTATCTCTTTTGTGACTGTCACACTCTCCACACTGGCACTTTCCAGTGTCCTGCACTGTAAAATCAAAACAATGATGTGCCTATATTCATGTTTCTTGTCTTAACGTACATCACATTATTATTATCCTAAAGAAAACAAATATTGTCTTCATCTTTTGTTTAATTAAAATGTAAAAACATCCTCTGCCTCTCAGTTGACCAGTTACCCAATCAGCTATTTAGACATGCTGTTGAATGTAACATAACCATTAAGATCTGTCCAGTAACACAGTCAATTAAATCCCTGTGTTAAATCAAGTTTCCCTTGATTTAATTCAAGTCATGTTCACATCTGCCTCCATCTTTAGATGAAAGACCTGCTTTTAGACTGTCCAATCAATTCCTGATGAGCAATATCAAATCCTGCCTTATATTTTCCCTTGAATATTCCATTTTACTCTGAAACATCTCGCATTACTGAAATAAACAGAGTTGTGGATGTTGTTGTTTCATGTCTACTTCAATATTCCCTGATTATATATAATAATAACTTTCTAAAAGCAATCTGTGCTGAGTTTCTTTATTACCTTTTGAGTTTAAGACAGTGTGAACAGATAAGTACACACTGTTGTTTCATTCTCTCTCTCTCTCTCTCTCTCTCTCTCTCTCTCTCTCTCTCTGGTGTGCCACAGACAGGACACTTCTGTTCTTTCTCTGTGCTGAATATGCATTGAATATGTTGCTCACAGGATTATGCATATTTTAAACAGACACCTCTTCAGTCACCTCTGAAACTCTTAACACATATTTAGTATTTATTCAGCAAGAAATCTTTAAAAAAGCTATGACTCTAAGATATTCATATATATTGCTATATGTATTCATTCATATATTGCTGAGCTGGATGCTGTTTATATTTGAAAAACATCTGCTAGGAATTTGAATATCCTTATGAACATTTTTATCTGTCAGGATTTGATTTAATGGTGAACAGTCTCTCTTTATGACAGGTGGTGGGAGGGAAGGGGTTAAATAAGAGGGCAAGAAACAGTTCATTATTTTTACAGTAGCTCCTGAGCTAACACTGTTACTGTTGTTAAGTTAGTAGTGTTGATCATTTAAATGGGGCACACTGTTTTCCTGTCTGTTCACACTCTTTTCTTGTTACATTGTGAATATGAGTCTTCTGAGATCTTGGGTAAAAGTTTTGACAGACAGATGCACTGTGTGACATCATCAGTCTCATAGTTATCTTAATTTAGACTTTGGTCACAATATGCAGGTATACGTGTGTTGGTCAAACACTTTTTGATGCTTCTGCTGAAAGTAAGTTATGATAGAAGTTCCCCATGGTAAACCACTAAATGTGCTTATGCTGCCTGAAACTGTGTGAACGTCTGTGTGTGAAGGTCCATCTTCATTTCTCATGAAGCCCTTCCTATCAGATTGCTGGTCTGGACACACCTGTGCTGCTGTTTAGTCAGATATGTGTGTGAGTGAAACACTGGAGGTCTGACTGAGCACAGGAAAGCAGGGGAGAGATGACAGTGGCAATTTGCTACACTTTGCTACAATACTGCTACACTCTGCACTCCTCCATTTTTTTCTTTCTTTTGGGAAAAATGTGTTTGGGTGACATTAACTAGAGAATATCTTTGTGTGGCTCTTCACAATGTGTTTTTCAATATTGATAAAGTACCAGTACAAATAATGATAGTAATGAAAGTGCTGTGTGTGGAGAGTAACAGTGATGCTACTTACTACATGAACACTAGTGTGACTGTAGTTGTTGTAGCTGTAGTTGTGTGACATTATTGTAAAAGCTGTTCTTTTACAATAATATAGCCATTTAATAAATATTTTCCAATAAGTATATCAATCTTTTCAATCTAATGATTAAACAGGGACTGCACTGGAGAAGGTCACAGTATGAAGGGAATGAGAAGTGAAGTGGGAAACCGTAACCGTTCCCTGAGCGTCCTCCTGTCATACAGCCTGTGTTTGATCTGACAGGCCGATAAATGATCTTCGTAATTGTACCAGAGGAGAACTGTATTGTTGAAGCATTGCTCATCAATAGCTTAGGAGACCTAATAGAGTACTCAGATATGTTTTATAAATGTTCTGATTTTGTCTCAGATGTTACTAAATTGTTTAGGAAATAAAAAATGGTTGACATACATGAAGCAGTAACTACCATATTCTGTAAAACATCTGTCCAGGAGGATGTTGAAGAGATCCTATAAGTACAATGTTTTATGGACCTTGAAGAACTTAATTACTTTAGTAACTCATGAGATACAAGACTGTCAGTTCATATATTTGCACTTCAAAAACAAGCATTTAACATGACAAAAAAGTATCTGCAGCCACAGCAGTTATTTCTGCTGCAGAATTTGAAAGGTTTTGTGTTTTCTCACTTCAGCAAAGGTATCAGGAAAAAATTGAAACAAAAACTTAGTTAAACGCTTGCTCCCGTGGCATGCTAAGAAGATCACAGCCATCCATCATGTGCTGCAGAGAAGTAATCTAATTTACTCTGATAAGAATGACTGGTCACCCAGTTCCAAGTGCTACATTTCTTGAATGGAAATACACAAAAGCAGAAATTTTCTGTCTGTATTTAGTCTGTATTTAGCGTATTAGTTTTAAGTGGAGCAGAATGGCTGCTGGAATGCATATTAATGGCTGTCATTTTTTTAATTCTGTCACATTTTTTTATTCTCTGTTCTTGTATCTTTAACAGTGCAGAAAATGTATGCAAGCATGACATGCTGGTCATGGCTGTGAATGGCTCTAATGTTCTGTGTGATTCACAGCAGGTTTGTGAGATACTGTGAAGTCACTCATGGCTGCTAATCTCCAACCATTTTGTGTTTTATAATGGATACTATGTTACATTATCAGCATAATATAATGAAGTACAGTTCCAGAGGGTAAGTTTCATGTTTTGATTAAAGATTACAAGGGCACATGCAAAAAATCACATGCACGGCTAATTTATTTATATTAAAAACCGCAATATTCTATAAAACAAGCAAGAATGGTATGTTATGTTTGGATGTCTTGGTGACTTGAATATTGTTTTGCAACAGACTGTTGGTTGTAACGGTGTCCAAATGACAGAACGACCATTTTGGTTAATACTGTACAGTCTTTATCTGCTTATCACAAACGACTGGAATGGTCATGAAAACATGCTGGTAAAAGAGGAAGTCACAGTTATCAGCAGAGTGTGTTAAGTTCTGTGGTGTCTGACATCAGAGGACGTGTAATATTCCAGGTTTTGCCTCCTAATGAAGTGGCGAAATGCCCTGAAATGTCACTGCTTATGTAAGACATGCATCAGACTCTGAAAAAAGCCATATGATAAAGATACCCTGCAGTCTGTCTGCGCTCTGTAGATGCAGAGAGAATAAGAGGACGAGAGATTTCTCTAAATGACATAACAAGAAACAATTTGACCTGCCATGTGTTTCCTGTCCTCAGATATTTAATAAACATAATCTAAACTTGCTTTCTGCCTTTTTTAGTTTATTAGACATAATATCCTGGTAGTGGAGGCCGGTGCTGGGTGGTTTCTAAGAGGTTTCTAAGGTGTTTATAAATGCTGAATACTAAACACTGTGATAGTTTATTTCAAGATATAGCTCAAATCTTTCTTTCAGTGTAAGTCTGTGGGATTTGTTCACATGTTCATTGTAACATTGTTTCTTTCTGTGACGTAAAATTTGTAAATTTTACGTCACAGAAAAAATGTAAATTAAAAAGAAAAAATGTAAATTTCATTTAATCTAACAAAGTCTATCATCTGATGTTTCTGTTTAAATGAAGTTACGATGAGGGACAGTAAGTGCCTCTTACGCCTGATTTGTGGATTTATCATCCTCTGTGTTCTTTAGTTGACAGAGATTTCAACCCTTAACACAAAAGTGAAATAGCTTTTAAATTAAAGCGCAACATTTTGGATATGATTAAATGAAATAAAAATACAATATACACATTCTTTAAATTGTAACAATGTTTTGCATCTATTGTCATGCAAAAACACCTTTCTGAATTAATTACATCTTTTTGATGTTTCAGATAGGGTTACATTCATTCAAATAACCATCTCTCTGTTTCTCTGTGTATGTGTGTAAGAGATAAAGAAAATTGTTAAATAAAAGTATGTCTAATCTGTGCTGTCAGATCAGAGGAATCATTAAAACATACACCTTTTATTTCTGTTACAAACCTCAACAACATAAAGAATTATAGACATGACTGGCATTCAATAACATCAGGCTGTGGAAAAAATAAGAGAATAGTTTTCACTTTTGAAGATTTGAGATTTGAAAAAAATCTTAGTTTTTTTATAGGTGGTATTTGCTAAAGCAAGCATCGTTCTTACTGTTGCTCATTTGACTCATCAGTAATGTCTGTAAATCCATCAAAACAAAAACAAACAGGCAATTTCAGAGAGGTTAAGAATAGCAAGCTAGCTTTGATAGCATAAGATCCCATCCCTCCTTTGAGAGTGCTCTCCAAAGCCACGCCTCCTCCAACACACAAACACATACATAGATTGACAGACAAGTAGGGCATCCCATTATTCCATTCAGACCGGATGAACATTTTGAGGTCCTGTGCCTTCTACAGAAGAATATATATTTAGTCAAATTTACATAGTGAAGAGACATTAAACCAGCATACCCTGCCTTTAACCTCTCATCTTTGCTAGACTAACAAATGATCAAGCCTTCAGCCTGTTTTTGTTGTTGTGACAGATGAGGTGGCGTGTGTGATAACCTCATCATCTGAGTATCATCATCTGTAGTTGCTTCATTTTCTGACCTTATCCTCCAAACTCCCTCTTAGCAGCATCTGAGGAGAGATCTCAAGTCTCCCTGATGTTTAATGCATTGGGATGTCCTGTGCCTGGAGATAAAGAGGATCAGGTCGTCAAGAGAGGATACAGTCCAAAATAGTGTGGGATTGATTCAGATGGGACAAAGAAAGGGATCTTCATATACACACTGTGTTGAAGCTAACAGGGCTGTAGTGAATGGACCTCCAGCTGCATCCTCGCAATAGCTGCTCTTGTATTAAAACAGATGTGAAAGTGAATGAATGATTATGCAGTGACATCCATCATAATGAGCAAGTAACTAGAAACTGGCCTGCAGCAAGCTGTAGTCTTATCATCTGATCCGAAGAAGCGCTGAGTTTGCAGGCCTTCTGTGCTTCTGTTTCACTTCATGTGTTAAGTTTCATCAAGAGGAGATACAGCATATAAGTTGATCTAAAGTAGACGGCTGCAGAAAAGACAGAAAACTGAGATGGTAAAAAATTCTGTGAGGGACATTGGAATAAGGCTGCATACTAATTGTTATTGCATTGTATTGTACACCACCATATTACAGTATAAGAGCATTATAAAGTTATTGTACATTCTACCTCCTATCCTTTAAAATGCATGTTTGCTGCATGTTTACCCTACAGATTGCAGTCATTTTAAGAGCTTTAGTTAAACATTCACAAAATTGTCACTTTTTTATTTTACTGTAAAACAACAATGAACGCAAACACTTCCAAGAGATCAAAATGTTAAATAGAAATGCAGGTAACTGTGTGTGTGATTAAAAGATCTTTGTAATGTCTACCAAAACATGCATTCAATTATAGCACTCTTCAGTCGTCTACCTCTGTTTATTATAGTTTTGCTCTGTTTGAATTTTTTATTTTATTGTATTATTTTATTGCAATTGAAGATGTATTATAAAAATGATAAAAATGCGTTTTATGTTAACTGTTTATATAGTAAAAAGTTCACTTTAGTTCACTGATGTCCGTCGGTGAAACACGGACACGTTTCACATTTCTGGCTTTAGTTTAGTTAAGAGCTTTAGTTTAGTTTAGTTAAGAGCTTTAGTTTAGTTTAGTTAAGAGCGTCTAAAACAACCCGAGAGTGAAGTGATTTGCGTCACGAGTGACGTCACGTGGAAGCGCGCGCCCGCCCGTCGCGAGCCGTGCAGCGGTGACCGCGGGCACAAACGGAAGTAAACGCGGTTTAAACGACACTCATCTGCGCGGGAACACAAATGTCTCTCTGCTATATTTATTATTGCATTAATACTGACGAGCAATGCGCGTATCCCCGCGACGTCACAGGTAAGAAGAAAGATTGATCTTAAGCTCAACTTGATCAGTTCGTCAGTGAGAGTCGAACAGTGACCGCCGCTGAAGTGTTCCTGTGAACTGCTCATACTTCATCATGCTCATGTGACACAATATGAAACCTGGTTTTCATTTCGTGAACCAGCACAATGTATACGGCTGTCGTATACATGTTTATGTAGATCTTATATATTGTATAGATGCATATGTATGTACCGTATGTCGTATAGATACATAATGAAACTCATAAGTGTTGTGTTATTTCACTTTAGGGTGTGAATTACAGTCGAATGCACGAGCTTCACAGCATGTCTTTATTTAAAATATAGAGAATTGTTACTTTACAAAAGGAAATTGTATATTTGTACTATATAAACTTATACAGAATATTCCATTACCTATAGAATATATCAATAGTTAATGGTCCTGTTCAAGAGGAAGATGGATATGTATTGCAGTTATGAAATTGTTTTCTTTTAGGTCCAATATGAAGTGCTAATATATTTCCATTGCATACATTGAACATAATTGAGCAAATTACATGATGTGCCAGTCCCACAACAGACAGCAGCTGTGGGAGGGTTATCATCATGTCTCCTTCGTGACTGTCTCGTCTTCTCACTTTACTCTTTAGTTGTTGCCACTTATCTTTTATAGAGTTTCCTCTCCCTGTGACCTTTGGCCCTCCAGGGTCACTCGTTCAGCATTATTGCCCAGGTACACAAACCCGAGTGACAGATATTTGTCCGTGAAGGCTGATTCAGTGTTTCCTGCCCTGGATGATCTTCCTCCTCTGTTGTTTTATGTCACTGGCTGTGTTTAGGCTGTAAGTTATGAGTTTAGTCAATAAATTGAAGCTGCTAGATGATGATGATGATGTTGACTGATGGGCATCATTTTGTACATGATTGTTGTAATTGTTTTGGCATCAGCCCATGTGGGGGTGCAGATGTTTGGATTTCGCTTTAGTTTTCCTTTCTTATGGAGGGTGCATGTTATTAGAAATGAAAAAGACACAAATTGTTGACACACAGCAACAGCATACAGCTTTGTGGATGCCATAGTTCAGATTATTTGGTCCAGAAAGAATTTGATTAAATTAAAGATTTAAGATCTGTTAAATTGCAGACTTGTGTTTTGGCAAATCTGTGCAATGTCTTAAATCTGTGTTTGAGACATTGTTGAGATCTCCTTAGATACTCAGGAGACAACACATTTGAGATTCATGTAGTCTTTTGCACTTTATTAAATGTCTATTTTTCAAGAGACACAACTGAAATCTGTCTTTATGGCAAGTATAGCATTTTCCCTCTTTGGGATCTCTGTAATTGATTATATTCTTAGTTGTTTACTTAGTGTCTGCACTAGTTAGTGTAATTTCTGTTCAGTCTATTTCTTAACTAATTTACAGTAGAGTTAACTATGACCACACAGTCTTTCCCTGCTGCTGTCTCCATATGTAAACAGATGGAAAGACCATTGGTGCCACAGAGTAGCTGGTGGAGGTGATGTGCTCCCTGACACAGGTGCATCCTGGGATTTGAAGTTTGTGCAGCATGTGACAGGATGTGTGTGCTTTGTCCATAGTTTTTGTCTGTTCTACAGTATATATCACAATACAATTTGTTTGCCCAGACAGAGTAAATGGATTTGTCAGGACAAAGTTTAAGTGTCTCATAACACTACTTTGCTACTGTAGAAAAATTTGCTGTTCAATGATATCACAGAAATCACAGAAATGACATTACTCATTAAAGAATGCTGCTGTCAGGTAGCTCAGTAGTTCCTCTCAGAGTCATGTTTACTGGTGGTCTGCTTCTGTAATTTGTCAGTTCTTAAAATAATTAGAACGGATGATATGCAAAGTGTTCTTGAGTTGAGCTTCTTTATGCGTTTGTGTTGAGATACAGATTGAGGAAGACTTTAGTCACTGCAGGTGATGCTTTAAACTGAGGGTAGGCTGCAGTGACTGATGCTTTCTGCTAGTGTGAGCAGATACTGGTTTGACCCACAGCAACAGTCATAATACTGCAGAGAGTCTATGGTTTTTAGGATGTTGATTACAGCACTGTATACCTACAGGGTTTTGATCCATATTTCATGTTCTGTGCAGGATGTGTTCAGTGACATGAGATACAGTATAGAAGTGTTTTTGTGATATACTTCAAACAGTTTTGACTCTTAATGTTAATTGCATGAATGAGGTTTGTGAAGTGTTTCAATATTCATAATTTGGTAAAGAGATTTGTATCAGATGTTGTATTGTCTAGTGTTTGAGAGTTGTGTTGTACGCTACATTATGAGTGCATATTTCACTGCATAAACTGGCCTATAATGAGTCAAGTGAGTAGGTCCCTCACACAGAGAGTATTGAAGAAGATGGGGCACAGATGGCCAGAGCCATCAGTGACGGTACCCTGGAGGAGGAGGTGGGTTTTGAAGCAGTTGCTCCATACGCAGCATATACACTACAGATTCTGCTCCTGACATGGTTTATTAACAGTATGTTGAGCGAAACTAATTTTAGAATGAAAATGTAGTTAGGAAAAATTATGGGGTCAAAAACAACCTGTGTTTGACCCAGATTATTACTTTAAGTACTCAGTGTAGTGACTGTGGAATTTCAGGCCAAAAGCTGCAAAGACTGTAAAGTTGTAAAGTAATTCAGCAGTGTGGCAAAAACTGTGTGTTGACCCTGTGCAGGCAGAGTGAGCATTTCAATGTCCTGCTTCTGTTCTTCTTCAGATAGACCTCACCGGACTGCACCTCTCTCCCTTTCAACATGACTGTCTTCAGCTCTTTATTCACCCTCCTCTTCATCAGCAGGTAAGAAGATTCTGATTGTTGTTCTGCATGTTTAAAACTGTTGAGTGTAGATGAAGTGGTATATCCTAAGTAAATTCTATAAGCTAAATCTATTTATTTAATTAGTAAAGCCAAAAAAGAAATGTATTCACCCTTGATGTCAGTCCAAACACACATTTTCCCTCTTTCTCTGATTTTGGATTTATGTGTCTTAAATGTATACAAGCAAGAATGACATCTGCGGTCTGTGGTATCACAAACGTGTGCTGGGCTAATTGTGTGATATTGTTATGACACTTTCTTTGATTTCTCGGGCTTGATAGCATCCTATCTTGCTTTCCTTGCATAGAAAAGAGCATGTGAAGTTCTTGCTAAACTTGTCCTTCTGCGTCCCATGGAGTGAATAATAAATAATAAATAATGAATAAATAAATAATGCCTAAATAATAATAATGACTGAATTCTCTTTATTGGATGATCTTTTTCTTTAATATAATAATTGGGTAAAATGTTTTGGGAGGGATTAGAGAAAAGATACGAGGTAAGGAATTTTGAATGATGTTTGAATTGCCAGTTTGGTGTATATGTGTATGTGAGGGTAGTACAGGGTAGATGGAAACAAAGACAACAGTCTATTTCAGATGGACGCCATGTGCTGTTAAACTCTAGAAATGTGTCTGAAGATTGGGATTCCCGCACAGAGAATGGTTGTTATGGGAAATGTTTTACAGTCTGATTCCTCAATAACTGTCCAACTGTGGCTTTTACAGAGACTGATAAACCTAAGCAGCCCAACAAACACATACATGCATTTCATACACTGACACTCACAAGCTCCTGTGATCTGCAGTGTGTTTGGTCATATTGCAGTAACATTAAAAGATTTTTAATCTGACATTTCAGTCAAGTGTTTCCAAACTTTTGACTGGTGGTGTATATTTTATCTTACTATTAAGAATGTGTTTAAAATGTATGCCACTACTGTCTATGATTAAATTAAGTTCAACCAAAGAATTTTCAGAGGCTGTGATGTGTGGATATATGACCACATTTGATAATAAATCAAGCCGTTTTTCACAGTCAATTAGCATTTGAGTTTGCAGACCTGCTCTGTCTATAATTCATCATTCTTTGTGACAGAGTGTGTGTTGCAGTTGATGATGTAAAGGCAAACCTGAGCTCAGATTCAGTCCAAACAAGGAGGCTTCTCCACTGCTCTTCTGCGTCTGCTGCAATACCCAAGTCACATCACATGGTGCTTTGAGAAGACATACACAACTGCAGAAGAGGGTGCAGTTAAAGGTGTCCTTGAGTACCACTCCTGTCCCTTCTTAAAGATTACAGTCTTCTGGGTGTGAACAAAGCATGAAGGCCCACAAGCAGATTCTTCACAAGAGATAAAGACGTTTGTGTATTTATATAGAGTGTTTATAAAGAGGTTTACATGAGAACTGTTTAAAATTCTCTTCAGTCAGGACTGGCCCATGTAATTAAAACAATTCATTAATATTTTTCAGCCTTTTAAAGTTATCTCTGTATCTCTAATCATCGACAGATTCACAGTAATGGCTCTAAACTGAACAGAGGTTTTGCTGCTGCAGTTTAAACTGGGTAGTGGAGAAGACTCTTTCCTCCCTCTGCCTCAGTCTTTGTTATTATTGATGGTATCAGTACTCGCTGTCACAACACACATTCACCGTACAGGGTGTTACTGCTGACAGTTTCACATATGCACCACCAGTGATGAGGTGGTTCATGGTAAAAACAACTCGTGTGGGAGAGCAAACATGCACACATGAGAGTCTCTGTACTGTATGTGTGCTGAAGGGCTGAGATTAGCCTCTTATTAACATAGTAATGATGTGGGACGTGGTGTTCTTGGCCATATTCACTAGAGTAAAGCCTGTTGTTGTTAAACTGTTATGGTTTGTTCTAAAGGAGTCAAGCTAAGATTATGTAACATCTTTGACCCTGTTCTGTCAGTTTTACACCCTCACATTCTTCCCTTGGAGGCTCTCTGGGATTATTCTTCATGAGTTATTTATTTTAATGAAGAAACTGTATTTAAGAAGCTGGAAAATCTGCTAGATTGCATTAATTACTAAAACGTGGTACCTACTTAGAGGGACCGTATATGGAGGAAGCATGTGTGTTTACCTGTACCCGCATGATCTGCTGCTCTTCAAATATCTGTGAGGTTCTAATCACTCTTCACACTTGAACTATTGGAAAAGGTCAATAGCTGTTGCCGTTTTTACCTGGGTAAACTCTTACGCTTACGTTGCTCTGAACTTTGTAAAATACTTTTTGTAAAAGACAAAAAAGTTTTTTGTGTTTTAAAGGCTTATGTTGTTATCTTGTTCTTCATTTACCATCAGATTTGTGAGTAGCTTTAATTTTCTTTTAAAAACTAAAAGTCTGAGCAGTTGCCATAGCAACCTTCCTAGGGAATTATCTTAGGGAGTTTATATTTCTCATTTATGGACTCAAATGATTCTGTTTCGCTTTCAATTCTTTGTGTGTAGTTAAAATAGATCATGCTTACAGCTAGATAAAGAAACTGGAAAATGTGTTGTATGTTTTTTGATATGGACACTGGATTGCTTTGTGAGCACAGTTCTTTTGACCTGCTGTCATTGTTTTTCTGTTTATTTACCTCATTCTCTCTAGCAGAGAAAATGAAGGTGTGGTGATTTTGTGGATGGTTAAGCATAATCTGCCAGAACAAACACAAACATTTGAAGATAAGGGAAGGCTTTGAGGAAATCATTGAGTGAATAGTTTTAGTGTGGTCATAGTAATCAGGGCTCAGCTGACGTCTGCTAATACTGCAATCTGCTTTACCCACCAATGTTGCCCATAGGCTTGTGAACAAAACCTGTGCATTGTTTTGTATCAAAGTAAAGCTATGCTATACCATGATTTACATTCTTATTGGTGAAACATTACTTTTGGTACAAAATAGTACATTTAAGCAATACACTATAAAGGTGTGTTCCCTGGAATCGAACCCACAACCTTTGCTCTGCTAATGCAATGCTCTACCAACTGACCTACAGGAACACATATAAAACATCTACAGTTTGTTACATTTTTACAGTTGTTCATTATAGGCCTATTATCAAGTCATCCAGCACTTGCTGCTCACCTTCTGTTTCTGTACCACTACTACTTCCCTTCCCATTTGGACAGGGTGATAAGAATGATAGGTAATGATTTGAAGGAAGCTGTTACTGCTGAATTAATGGGCAGAAAATATTGCTAGGTAACACTTGACCTCTCCTGCATACTCTCTTCAGAAAATGAGCCATCCATGTTCACACTGTTGTGAATTTAGCCAGTCACTGTTTTCTGTATATTCACAAAGGAAATAAGTCACAAAGGAATTTCAAGGGAAGGTAGTTTGAGTTTCTAATAATCACTGTTAAAGCAACTTGATATTTGTTGTGACAAAATACAATCAGTTGATCAGATGTGATGTCTTTGTATAAGTGAGTCATTGCACACAAAATCATGCCTCAGGTCTCATTGGAATATTCAAATGCTTTATGGTTTGTCTGCTGAATACACTATCTTGAGATGATAGTAAGAGATGTTTAACTTCACCTGTCACTCACTGTTCTGGGAGCTGTCACGGCTGTCTGTCCTACAGTTTTTTGTTATTGCAGGTGACATGTTTGACCGTCAGCAGGGCGGCTTGTGTAATCGATCTGAATGTCCACACACTCACTCAACATTGTGAACTATGAAAAGCAGCCACAAATTCACAACTTAACGTCCATTACATTGTGGCTGTCTGCAGTTCAGAGAGTGTGTGTGCAGTATTATTCGCACACTGCTGTTCATCAGGGCCTGAAGTGGATATATCAGCTATTTATATAGATTGTATGAGAGTGTCAGACTGTGTGGTATGGATCAGTCATACTGGGGTTAAGTTTACAGGCAAATACAAATCAGGTGACACACTGCGAAATATATGACGTAGATTTTCAGCGGCACTCCCCAACTCAGTGCAGAGACAGTCAAACTGTGATGCGTTACTCTGAACAGACACTAATTTGCATTAATCAAAGTCTTTAAGCGACAGCTGAATCCTGTCAGACACAACAGGAGAAAGTGAGGGCTGTAATTTTGAAAGTGTCTGTAGCTCACAAGCTCCAGAGTTCACATTTGTGCCATAATCCATTCCAGCTGTCTGAAAGCATTAAGACCACTTGTAATCTGATCTCTGCCTGGGTCATAGCTGTCACCTCAGAGTTCAGATTCAGAGTCTGTACTTAAAGGGTAAGTTCACCCAAAATTAATCTGTTTTTTCATTTACTCACCCTCATGTCATTCCAAACCTGTATGATTGTTTTTTTTTGCTTCTGAGGAAAACAAAAGAAGTGTGTGTGTGTGCTTTAGGATGGTTAGGTGGGGCTGTTTCATGCAGTCTGCATCAAATGGACAGTGAGAGAGGAAGAGGACAGGAGAAAGGCAGATCAGCAGAAAATATAGAAGATTGATCAGAGCATCATGTCCTGTTTCATTACAATAAAGAAACTGTAGTATTATGATATTCTGTAGTATTTGACTGGCTTGAGTTAAGACATCATGAAAAGGACATCAAATGTAGGAGATAAATGCTCTTAAAGGGCTGTTGAGTTTCATGTGTTAAAATGAAAGAACTTCACTCCTTAAACTCCTCAAAATAAGACAATTTTAATTGTCCATTTATCAAGAGCTCATGATCGGATTCATATTGAATATTTGAATAGTGAATACATAGTGAAATATTTTTCTCAGACATCAGTCAGTGAATGGAGAAGTTTTTCAAACACATACGACTGAGTTTGTAAAAATCCATAACAATTAGCCATGAATCTCTAAAATGTAAAATAGTTACAAATTGCCATGAGATTGTGTCAGCCTCCAGTGGCTCTGTTGGTTTAATTTTTACTTCTTAAACAATTAATGGGAAACTTCTGAGACATTGATTCTTAAAAACAAGCAGTCTATGATGTCCCCTCAGCTATAAAAGAGTGTTTGTGTTCATGTGTACGCAGTCTCATAGAAGGTTTCTGCATGAAGATGGACATGTCTGATTCTCACAGTTGGTCCAGAGAGTTTATCATTACATATTAGACAAACAGATTAGAAGTTTGTCTTGGTAATCTTTTATTTTCAAAACCTTATTTTCAGCCCCTCCCATCCTCCCACCTGTCATATAGAGACACTTTACATTTTTCAAGCAGGTCCTGATGGATACAGTCAAGTCACATTTTGTATTTCTTACTGATTATTCTGTTTCAGCATTATGAAAGTAAAATGGATGCTTTCTCGTGTTGATTTTAAAAACCAATAAATGATACAGTGTGTGTAAAGCAAGTGTGCTAATGTTGGAAAGTGAACGGCACGTTCAGTTGTCTAGTGTGAATTCACTGCACAGCACAGTCAGAAACAAGAGTAGCAGGGGTTTCTGTCATCCACACAACACCTCACAGACATGACATAAGAAAACACACTGACTCTTGATCGGCATTGAAACCAGTTAATGGTTCTAAAAACAGCCTTCATTTCTTCATGCTATAAACAAATAAAACTCCCTATTTTTATTTTGGTTTTGTGGTGAAAAATGACCCAGACATGGAATGTCATTGTGATGTCCACACATCTACTTATAAAGCTATAAATGCTGGGGATGGGAATATTCAAGCTCATTGTTTCATTTACAGCTGAGTCTCTTGTATTGTGAATGTTATATGATGGATAATGACTGAAATGATTTCATGACACAAATCAAGATTATGTAAAATCTGTTGTTTTATGTACAATAACTTTGTCTTGTCTAGTTTTTAATTAAAACATCGAATACGTGTCAAGGTTCATCTATCTATGAGAAAATAACCTACAGGGCTTCATGTCAAATTAATTCACAAAACAGTTGTCATGGTTTCTGTTTTATTCACCAACACATTATAATGTTGTAATCTTGCACAGAGTTGTTGAATTATTTTATTCTGTTTTGTTGGATATTTCTCATGATTCTCTCTGTAATAATCATCATGTCAGTCAGAACATGTTAGTGAGTCTTGACATAGTCTTGTTTGTCTATTGCATCCAGTAATCTCATTGGTTATTAGAGTCTTCCATTGGGTCATGGTACACTTACAGTAGGGAACGTCGGCTAATGGATAGATTACATTTTCCCTCTTCATTTAAATCTCCTCCATATACAGTAGTGCAGGGGTGGTTAAAGCACAAACAAACATTTAATTTCTCCATAAAGAGCTTTTTTTTTTTTTTTTTTTTTACAAATCATGAACCTGAAATCAATTGTGGTGTACTGTGCTGTACAATGTCCTAATCTTGTGCACCTCCTGCTTTATATACAGTATATGGTACTGTATATATGCCACGCACATACAGAATTGATTTTCATTGCTATAAATCTCTAGACATGTTTTCATATCTACTATAGGTAAACCCCTTAGTTTTTTGGCGGGTAGAAAAATTGCTGTTCTGATCAAAAGCAAAGCAATGATAAAACTGGAGGAGTAATGGGACATTTCATGTCCTCCACACTGATGGATCAAAGTAATCCAGTTATGGAAATAGACAGAGAGTCTCTCTGTCTGTCTCTCCTCTGTGATGTGGGATCAGAACTGTTATCAGGGCGAGTTGGTGATTTAGGCTGAAAGATGTCTGCCAGTGATCTGCTGTGGAATCATTAGATGCAGAAGAAATGTGCTGCTCTTTGTTCATGTTCCTCTTCTTCCCTCTCAGGATTCTGGAAAACTCTCTGCTCAGCGCTGAGGTGAAGGACAGGGAGATTCTGCCTCCCACCATCCAGAAGCTCATGAAGGGATACAACAAGTACCTCAGGCCTTTCTTTGACAGTAAGAGCACATAAAACAAATACATATTCACAGGAAATAATAAATGCTATGTGGAGGACCATCCATGGGCTGCACAACAGACTCTCACTTCTCCTATTCTACATTCATTTCCTGCACTGAGGGGAGATTTGAGGCATGTTGCGATGTGTTGTGACTGAGATTATTGTCACAGTATTTGGTTAGTTAAATCTCTGTAAATGTGATTAGTCTGTTACACGAACACACTGTACACACAAATTCTTGACCGGAAGATTAGAGACGTGTGGTCCAGTTGTCTCTTTTTAAATTGTGTTCTTGTATTACTTTGGATCTCATAGTTCAGTGTGTGAATGTTTTTCTTTAAATATCTGTCATTCAACTGTTGTGCTGTGACTAGTTGATCTGACAGGAAACTGACTGAAAAAGACACCAATTAATACCCATAATTCTATTGTAGAGTTCCACGTGTACAGTACACACACTTCAATGTGTACAGTATATGCACACTTCAACTAACAGGTCGAAAAACGAAGTAACTAAACAGGTCTCAGTTTTAAATTCTGAAGTACTTTATTGGCGTGATTGTGTGTAGTTACAGTACAAAACACCTGCATTTGCTGAAGAACTGCAGAACTCTGCTTCTGAAGAACTGCAGAACTCTGCTTCTGAAGAACTGCAGAACTCTGCTTCTGAAGAACTGCAGAACTCTGCTTCTGAAGAACTGCAGAACTCTGCTTCTGAAGAACTGCAGAACTCTGCTTCTGAAGAACTGCAGAACTCTGCTTCTGAAGAACTGCAGAACTCTGCTTCTGAAGAACTCTGCTTCTGAAGAACTCTGCTTCTGAAGAACTCTGCTTCTGAAGAACTCTGCTTCTGAAGAACTGCAGAACTCTGCTTCTGAAGAACTCTGCTTCTGAAGAACTGCAGAACTCTGCTTCTGAAGAACTCTGCTTCTGAAGAACTCTGCTTCTGAAGAACTCTGCTTCTGAAGAACTCTGCTTCTGAAGAACTGCAGAACTCTGCTTCTGAAGAACTCTGCTTCTGAAGAACTGCAGAACTCTGCTTCTGAAGAACTCTGCTTCTGAAGAACTCTGCTTCTGAAGAACTCTGCTTCTGAAGAACTCTGCTTCTGAAGAACTGCAAAACTCTGCTTCTGAAGAACTCTGCTTCTGAAGAACTCTGCTTCTAAAGAACTCTGCTTCTAAAGAACTGCAGAACTCTGCTTCTGAAGAACTCTGCTTCTGAAGAACTCTGCTTCTGAAGAACTCTGCTTCTGAAGAACTCTGCTTCTGAAGAACTCTGCTTCTGAAGAACTGCAAAACTCTGCTTCTGAAGAACTCTGCTTCTGAAGAACTCTGCTTCTAAAGAACTCTGCTTCTAAAGAACTGCAGAACTCTGCTTCTGAAGAACTCTGCTTCTGAAGAACTCTGCTTCTGAAGAACTCTGCTTCTGAAGAACTCTGCTTCTAAAGAACTGCAGAACTCTGCTTCTGAAGAACTGCAAAACTCTGCTTCTGAAGAACTCTGCTTCTGAAGAACTCTGCTTCTGAAGAACTCTGCTTCTAAAGAACTGCAGAACTCTGCTTCTGAAGAACTCTGCTTCTAAAGAACTGCAGAACTCTGCTTCTGAAGAACTCTGCTTCTGAAGAACTGCAGAACTCTGCTTCTGAACTGCTGATCTCTGCTTCCAGTGTCACAGTGGGCACAGACATAATCTCCCTTCATTCATCCTTGTTTATTTAAACAGCAGTGTTCTCTGTGTGTCAAGATGATGGTGGTCAATCCGAAATTCTTTCTTCTTCCCACATGCTGGTTACAGGAAATTATTTCTTGTGTTATTTCTTTCATTAGCAAAGAGCTGGTGCTTTAGGACCACCAAAAGCTTTGAATAACAGCAATTCCCAGAGAATGTTGTGCAATTGTATTGTTGAAATCCATACGAAATGCATAAATATGAATATGAAATAAATATGATTGTTTTCTATTTAGATGGTCCTGTTACCGTAGGGATGAGTTTGGACATCGCCAGTATTGATACAATATCAGAGATCAACATGGTGAGAAACACATTACAACCGCACACACCACATTTATTACATGAAAATAATTTATACTCAATATCAGTGAGGCTTGAATACCAGTCTTTGACTTGGGCTAATTAGCTATCATCTAGCACCCACAACACCCAAACATCATGCAGTGACTTTCACATGTCACTCAGGTTTCTTCATAAAGTGTTAAGTGCTGTTCTCATGTTAGCAGTGCTGTGGTGTTTATTTCATTGATCTGATTTGTGTTGGCAGGATTACACGGCCACCATCTTCCTGAGGCAGCGCTGGACCGATGAGAGACTCGTGTTTGAAGGCAACAAGAGTCTGAGTCTGGACGGGCGTCTGGTGGAGCTGCTATGGGTTCCAGACACCTTCATTGTGGACTCCAAGAAGTCCTTCCTGCATGACATCACAGTGGAGAACCGGCTGATCCGGATCTTTCCCAACGGAACAGTTCTCTATGCCCTCCGGTGAGTCTTCTGATCTGTCTGTATGTTACACGTTCTTCCTCTCTAGAGATGAAATATTACCAGTTGCTGCACATACAGGCCGTGATTATACATGGTGAATATGTCTAAAGAGGAAATGAACATAAATCCATCACAAAGAAAAAAGATCTAAATAGAGAAATGAAACTGCTGATAATTGTCATCCTGCTGTTGTGTTACTGTTTAATTGCTGTTCTTCTGCATGTGTATCTCACCCTCAGCATGTGCTTTAAGATTAGACTGACTGACAGTCTAAATGATACTAAAGCTTTTTCTCTTTTAAGTAATCTTTTCTGCCATTTTCCCCCCATAATTGTTCTGAAATGTTCTGTGATCATATTTATAAAGAAGCTGTACTATAAATGACATGTATGAGTATAATGTTTATGTGTGTACAGCAGTGATGTGTGGATGAGCTTTCAGTTTCAGAGTGTCTGAATGTTTGTACACTAAAGGTGTTCTTTGTGCCTGTGTGTTTTTCCTCTAGGATTACAACCACAGTTGCCTGTAACATGGACCTGACCAAATACCCCATGGACAAACAGACCTGCACCCTACAACTGGAGAGCTGTAAGAATGACTGCACTCACATCCAGCCTGTTGCAACAAGTTATTTTTTCAAGGGTTCTAGTGACATCATTTTCATGCACACATTCAGTGCAGTATTTGCTGTGATATCTAATTACAAAAGTCAGTTATATGAATATTCTCAAAACAAACAAATCTCTCAGCTGAATGAATGTGTGTGTGTGAAGAGAAACAGAGACAGACAGTAATCAGTGATGGCAGTATGAACTGGTTGATTTGATGTGATTCGGCTCAGTGTTGTTGTTGTTCTCTCTCTCTCTGTGTAATAACAGCAGAGGAAGCAGCCGTCTTTCTTAAAGCTTATGAACATGATGCTGCTCTTGAATTCAGTTAGTTATGACCCCTGCTGGACTGGGGAAGAAATGCCATAAATTTGAGATTATATTTGACATAATGAAAATGAAGCTAATTTTAGGGCTGTTAGCTTTTAAGACACATTTACATTTTGCAGCTTAACAACAAAGACTGCTAAAAAAACACTGCTTAGTTTTTTCTTTATATACTTCAACTTTATTAATTTGATGTGAAATATGACCTGGACATTTCTTTTACAAGCCTCTCCAGGGAGTTTTATTTTTAGAAATGTACTGTATTCACCCACTGAGGTCATTTGAAGTCATTTTGTGTCTATTTTTACTTCAGGATGAAAGAAGCAGAGAGGTTGCTATAAAGAATTCAGTGTCTCTGTGCTTGATCATTTCTACAGAAGATGTTCAAAGACGTCTGTTTCAAATTAGAAAATTTTAGTTTCTATGAATCACAGAGTTTAAGATGGATGTCCTAATCACACAGCATGTGTCCCACACGAGCCGAAACATTTCACTTTTAAAGAGCCATTGGGGGGTATCGACAGGAACCTCAAGACATCTGTGAACGCGCATGCTAATAAGTGTCACGACTCCAACATGAGTTTATTACTGTACAGTATCAGCATCTCTCACTGTCAAACAGCATCACCTGGAGGACACATTTTAGAAGTACACCAGAACGCCAGATGTTTTAATGCAGTCCAGGGTGAGGTGACGTTCACACAGCAACACTTGTGTTGTAACTGTTTAAAGCATTGTTTCATGTGTCTTGATGAGAGGGAGAGCTGGCAGCAGATCTGTATCATGTATCTGTATAATTGTTCACCTTTATGATTGATTCAGTGAGCAGTCTCACTTTGTTTGTTCACAGGGGGTTATAACGTCAATGATGTGATGTTTTACTGGGCGCGTGGGAATGAGTCTGTGAGTGGGTTGGACACTCTGCGGCTGGCTCAGTACACTGTAGAGGATCATTATACATCCGCCTCTGAGGCTGTGTATGAAACAGGTGAACTGCCCTCAACACTGTAGGAGTGTTTGGAAATTCACTCATTTTAAAACCGTTTGATGCTGCAGATGTTCATCTGCAGAGTCTAATATCACTGACATAAGACACATTTTCCATGGAAACTAATTCTCTGTCCAGGAAATTATCCCAAGCTTATCTTTCATTTTGAGCTGAAGAGAAGCATATTGTACTTCATCCTGGAGACGTACGTTCCCTCCAGCCTGCTGGTCGTTCTGTCCTGGGTCTCTTTCTGGATCAGCCAGTCGTCTGTACCTGCACGCATTTGCATAGGTAGGACATTGTGACATCAGATGTTTGTAATAGAGATTGAACTACAGCTGTTCATGTTTCACAATGTTCTTTTTAGCTTTGTTATAATGAGACTATATGAGCGAGCACAAAACACATGATCATATAGGAGGGGAACTCGGATCAATTGAAAGTTTGATACCAATAAGATCTGCCTCTTTTACAGTTCATAAACCTGACCACTGTGTGAACTCTGCAGTCTGAGTCAGTTTTGTGTGTGCTGTCTGTCTGTCTGGAGGTGTGACAACTGTCCTGACCATGACCACACTGATGATGGGGGCCAGAACATCTTTGCCTAATGCCAACTGCTTTATTAAGGCCATAGATGTCTACCTGGGCATCTGCTTCAGCTTTATCTTTGGAGCATTGATTGAGTATGCAGTAGCCCACTTCTGTACTCTACACCACCCTGACTGTAACAGTGCTCTTATGGTAAGACCAACATCACCACCAACATCAGAATCAGAATCATCTTCACCACCAACATCAGAATCATCTTCACCACCAACATCAGAATCATGACCATTATCATCGTCATTAATATCACCATCATCCTTTTTTATCAACATCGTCATTATCATCACCATCATCATCACCATTATCATTACTTCACCATCTTCATTTTCATCATCATCACTATCATCACCAGTTTCTTATCATTTGTGATCTTTAAATCTTCTTTCCTAAAATCTTTCCTTTATTAAGCTGAATTTGAATGATGTCTGTCTTTATGCCAGTATGGTCAACACATGCTCAATTGTGAGGAGGAATTGAACGGGACAGTCACCACTATCACCAGTAATTCCTCACAGATGAAGAGGTGCAGAGAAATTCCAGATCCTGGTCTCGTGCCCTCCAGCCCCTCTGCCAGCGAGGCCAAATCCTTAGAGATTCCTCCAGAGTCCTTCAGCCGCTGTGCCAAAAACATTTCCCTCATCCGGAAGATTCTGAGTTCTGCACACTGCTGTCATGTGGAGAACCCGCATTACATAGACAACTACTCCCGGTTAACTTTCCCTCTCTCTTTCATCATCGTTAACCTGCTCTACTGGACCTACTACCTGTACTTCTAACTCAACTCTGCCTGTTGGTAAAGGATTTTGTGTTATTAGGTGTGATGGGATGTTTGTGTGAACATTAACAGGGAAAAGGTTTGGGCAGTGTAAATAGCGAGGAGACAATCAGGGTGGGACACTAATACTGTCATAGTTTGAATCTCAGCACTCAGAGGGAAACATCTATGGTTGATTGTGATGTGTGACAGAGAGCATCCATACTTGCTTTTAAAGTGGACATTACACCTTAAATTCACAGATGTGCTTTCTTAAAGTGCACTGCTGGTTTCATTGTGAACATGCATCAGTTTACAAAGATAAACAATAATTAATGTAAATTTAACTCTGGTGATCTCAGGAGTACAGAACAGTACAATACAGAACAGTACAGTACAATACAGAACAGAACAGTACAAAACAGTACAGAACAGTACAGAACAGTACAATACAGTACAATACAGTACAGTACAGTACAGTACAGTACAGTACAGTACAATACAGTACAATACAGTACAGTACAGAACAGAACAGAACAGAACAGAAAAGAGTTTTACTGCTTCAGTAAATCCTGTGACCTCGCTGCTTCTCTTTGCCGTTATTGGACTGAAGCTGTAGTTAAGTGACTTGGATATAAAGGATACATTGTATGGTCTTACTGGACTCTGAGCTGGATTGAGTCTCATGGGCTGTATGTGACAGCTGGCGTGTGTAAAACATCCTGTTTTCCAACTTTTGTGGCTTCCTGTACATTAAAGCCTCTGTCATATGGATGAACCTCAGAATGGGCTGAATGGGCCTTATTAAGACTCCAAGATTATCGAAAAGGCTCAAAAATACATATTGCAATGGTTTATAATAATTAATGATTTTCTATATAGTCAAGGTTTTAGGTTGATGCAGAGAGACTGACACGCAAATGTTAGTTAGAATATGTTTTTCTCCCAGAAATAATGTTAAACGTATTTGTAATGTTAAATGTATTTGTAGGTTTTATAATTAGCAGTTTTAGATGTTTTAATATAGTTGAAATTTATTTTACAAACATTTAAAGCATTATTGTATCGAATGTTGCATTACTTAGTAATTTATTGCAGTTGTTTTCAATATTGTGTGGCTGTACACCTCTTTCTGTTATTTACCTTTGCCACTAAAATCAGATTATTTAACGTCTCATCTTACTTCAGGCTAACTACTTCAGGCTAATAGTGTTAGTAATAGTGAAAGTAACAGTGGTTCATCCATGATGTAGATATATATTGTACAACGTCCTTTAGTATTGTTCATTTGCCAAGTTAATGCAATAAAACCCCAGTGGAGATTTACTGTACATTCCATTCAAAAGCAACATTCTTGTATATATATATATAAAATAAATGTTTTTGCGTTGATAGCTTGTTGATGTTTTTTTTTAACTTTCTTCAGTCAGTACAGTAATGAAACCCCCATTACAAAGATGACAACAGTTTTTTTTTATTTTGTTAAAGTCAAAGTGTCACAATGTAATTTTTAAAGGAAATGAAGCTGAATTATAGGACTATTAAACAAAATATGATTTCTTCTTTCTTCTGGTTTTGGGGTGAAATATGACATGATTTGTTATACTCAATTTAAAGCTGCAATCCGTAAGTTTTGCCTGTCTGACACATCTCTGTTTGAAATGTAAAAGTTGCTTGTGCAGTTATTTTCTTAATGTGGATGACAAGTCCTAAAAAAAACCTAAACAACTGCTGTAGCAACAAGCTACAAACACTGACCATCAACAATCACAGGACATGTGATTTAGTATCCAGACCTACTTCTTTCTGTTTACAGACATGACGTAGCCACAAGTCAAACTGACCTTTCTTGTGAAATTTGACATGGCAGTTATTATAAATGTACCATTGTGAATTGAGGAAAAGTACAAAGACCATTTAGAACACTGATCTGTTACCTATGTGCTCAATAACTCAAGATTTGTTCATTTTTAACAATGAAAATTACAGATTGCAGCTTTAAACAGACCAAACTTAAGATTCTGTGCCTGTGTGTATCTGAAACACACTGCTGTCACTGTGTGTTTAATCTTTTGAATATAGATGTGGTAAATAATTGATAAATGACTGTACCGCATGTTTACTTAATGTTTCATTAATGATGCTAATATTAATGAGGCTAATAATGACACTACAAATAAATAATTAAAAACAAAACAGAAGAATATCTTCCTTACTGTTCAAAGTGTTCTTATCATCAGTAATGGAGAGAAGTTGATGATGAATCATTAAAGAGTCAAATGAATCAATAAGGAATCAAGTGGATCATAAAAGAATCAATATACATGAAAATGACCAATTGCTTGAATGTTTGGTAAGTGCCTGTAGCAGCATGACATTGTCAGTTTACTGTATCAAGCTTTGTAACAGGAAGTAGACTGCTTAGTGTTCCCTGGTTAAAGAATGAGCATGCAAATTAGCTGGACTCACTTTTAATGTGATATTTGTTTGGTATCATAAATCATGCTTTCTTATTCTTGTCAAATCTATAGCCATCTATATTTGTTTATTATTTATTAGGGGGATGTTGCAGGGGTTCACCTCCTTCCTCTCTCGTACACACAGGTTACTCACTGCTGGCACTGACCGGAGGGGAGGGATCGTGTTACTCTTCACACTTTACACAACCTGAGGTGTTCCTGCACTTTCCATCTTTGACAAGACAAAAATAGCTCTTACTGCAAGACAGTATAATGGAAAATGTTATTGGTTTTAAAACCATGATTTTTATTCTTAAAGTAGGGCTAAATACTGAGGGCAGGAATGACCCTACAATAATCCCCCAATTAAAATATTTTAGAGCTTGGTATAACTAGAAAGATGTACTTTCATTATAAAAATAGCAAAACTAGGAAATGATGAATAGCGTGAATTCTAGTTGCTTTAGTTTATTTGAATACTTGTGTATCATTTTTTTAAAATATTTTTTATTATTTTTAAATAAACTTTAAAATCATCCTGACATCTTGAGGGCCATTTGGAGATTACCGGAGGCGCACTAGTGGGCCCCCGACTCCTGGTTGAGAATAGGACTACATACACACGTGTATATGGGTGTGGGTGAACCTGGCTATAATTAGCTTTATATATTAATGACAGAGGTCTGTGGTACATCCTGGTTCACACCATGTGTCTTTTAACAGATGAATGCAGGAAGGAGCTGAATGATTTGTGTGACAATGTCTCTCCTCACTCAATAGACTTTAATGGAATGTACAGGACTGAGCTTTGCTCATTACACATAATTAAACACTAACAGATTGAATTCATATCTCTGTGATGAGCACAACATATTCTTGGTTGTAGGTGTGTATTGATCACATTAGCAAAAACATTAGCTACATAATCGTTGTGTTACTGGATTTTAATAATGAATTTGTTTACAGAAGCTAGTAAGACAGACACTTACAGGTTTACAGATTCACCAGCATGGCAGATGTAGTGAGTGTAACCACAGAGCAACACCCCATCCGTTTTCTCACAATATTCTGCTTCCAGTGTTGGTAACAGACTTCATTTCATTTTACTTGCCCTGTGATTTTTGCGAAGTGTGAGCAAATTGTGACCACCAGGAGGCGCCATTACGTTACATTATACTGTGTGCTGCAAGGACATTCTGATTGTGTTGTCTTCACAGGCCAGTGTAATGTTACTGCTTAGCTTACATCTCTAAACTCACTGGATTAACTCAAATGTCACTGATGTACACTGACACCGGCTGTTTGATGCTTTTCATTGTGGATTCTGCAAGACTTTGTAAATGATTTGTTAGACATAGACTTGCATTAAATGATATTGTGTCACTTCATGGTTGTGAAACATTATTAGTATTGTCTGTAGTTAATGTCTTGATCTCATGAGTGGATCAGTGGAAAAATTCTGCAGAGGATCACAGAAGAAGAATGCACATGGGTTTGGATTGATATGAAGGTCAGTAAACATGGGCAGAACTTTCACTCTTGGGTCAACAATTCCTCTAACTGTAACCTTCATACAAGCATGAAGTCTGTAGACATCAGAAAACATATTTAAAGTGTACGTCTTCATACCAGGTCTGAAGATCTGTAATCCGTGTATATATCTCTGGAATAATACGATTATCTAATAATTCATAAAGCAGGAGCAATTTAACAGCAGCTGACAAACCAGATGGACCAATTAAATAATTATAGATGAGGACAAACTGATGTCTGAAGGCTACGTTATGATTTATCAGCACTTACAGATGTTTGGGTAAATCACAAACACATTTATTCACTGACAGACAGTTTTATCCAAAGCAAACATATGAAACATTTTATACATTCTGCGCCTTCTACAGAAGGTATAGAAGAGACAATATACAGTACTGTGCAAAAATCTTAGGCACATTAGTATTTTCATACCCATAAATGGTTTTAAGCAAGTTATTTATATCTTTTGTTGTAGTGTCAGTAGGAATTATAAATTACATTTTGCCATTAATTGTAATAATCCAGTGAGATTTTTGTATGCACAAGGAGACTGACAACAGCCAGAGAGATCTGATCTCACAATCATCGAGTCTGTCTGTGATTACATTATGAACCAACAGAAAAAACTGAGACAGACTAAATCCAGAAGAACTGTGGCAGCGTCTCCAAGACGCTTGAAGAAACCTGCTTGTAAAGCTACAGTGCTATGAAAAGTTTTAGCCACTTGTTTAAAAATGCTGTAAAGTGGGGATTACTTCAAAAATAATGTCATAAATAGATTTTATTTATCAATTAACTTCTAATAACTAAATCAAATCAATATTTTGTGTGAACACCCTTTGGTTAAAACCTCTTTTGCCCTTGGTAAACATGCACAAAGCCTTTCGGGTAACTTTTATATATTATATATCTTTCATGCCCTCAAGAGGCTAAAGAAGTTTGTCACACACAGAATAAAGATGGCATTGGGACAGAGTTCAGAGTTTACAGCTGCCTGTTAAGAGATTGCTTTGGTTTTTCAGTGAATCTCATCATCTCTCGTGTTGAGAGAGTAAATCGCAAAGATGTTCTTCGTTTTGTGCCTGAGTGAGCAGAGCCATAATCACATGGCCTTTACTCTTTTCTCTGTCATCTGTAACATTGAAACGTCTGATTCAATCTCATGTAAATGAATCACTCCATCCAACTCTCTCTGGCTTTTCTAGTTGAATGTAGTGTAAAGAAAATATCAGGTATTTAAGTATTCATTTATTTTATTTTGTTGTGCATTTCAGGCATGGAGAAAACCCTGATATTTGTCATTTTGGGAATTTCTACAGTCAATTATAATTGTCTCTGAGTACATTTACAATTACATTTCACACTTGTAGGACATTTACTACATAAGGAAGTAATAATATGAGTGCTATACAAAGTTATACATTTTCAACAATTAAGTGACACTCCTGTGAATCTATGAAATGATTTCCTCTTCCCCAAAAACTGACTCTTTCTAGAGTTTATCCTCTAGAGAGAGAGAGAATCTTGACACTGGCCATTAAAGCTAAGGGAGAGAAATATATCCAAACAACCACCATGATCCATCTCAGGAAGTGTGAACACATAGACTGATGTGAATATTACATTTCAAGAACAATTGATGTTGATTTTTCTCTTCATTCAAGCATTAAGACAGACTTATCTTCAGTGACTGAGCAAACACTAACACCTGTCTAACCGGCTTGATACGCTGATGTTTGTTTGCTCGGAACTTTTCTTTCCTTAACTTGTTTTTTTTTTGTCTGTCACACTCCCTGTTTGTGATGTTAAAACTTTGTCCTCTGCTTTGGCCTTCATGTGTGTGTAATTTACTGTGTGTGAGTGTCACCCCAGGTTTTCTGAGGTTATTGTTGCAGCAGTTGCATTATAAGATTCTGTGTGGACATCTCTGCTCCATTCTGCAGCTTCTTGTGGTTCAGATCCAGTGAGAGCCTCCTGCAGTTCACGAGAGGAGCATTGTGACCTGTGGAGGTATGAGAAAGAAAGAAAGAAAGAAAGAAAGAACAAAAAAAGAAAGAAACTAGAATAGAATGGAATAGAAATCAAAATAGAAATCATTGTTCTTTGGAAAAGAGTGACATGAAGTCACACGTGTTGAAATCTATGAGGAGGAGTAAATCAGGACAGTTTTTGTATTCGGGGTGAATGTCTGTATTACTGTGAGGTGTTTCCTCCTCCAGAGCAGAATGGATCATATCAGACCTCCTCACTGGACCATCTGACTGTCCTGCAGAAACCTCTGCTCTTAGTTAAACCTCACGAGCTCTGAGAGGAACACAAACACAGAGAGTTTGAGAGGAAATAAACACAGTGAAAGTGACATATTTGAAATGTGACCTCTGCATTTAACCCATCACTGGTGAGGAGTGAACACACGCACGCATGGACGGAGCAGCGGGCAGAGCTGCTGTGCCTGGGCAGCAGTTGGGGGTTGGGTGCCTTGCTCAAGGGCACTTCAGCTGCTACCTGCCAGCACTGGAATTTAACCAGCAACCTTCTGATTACAAGCCCGACTCACTAACCAGTAGGCCACAACTGCCCCATAGTGGGTCTCACACTGATGAGAGCAGCATTTGAAGACTGTCTGTGGGTGAGAGAATATTGGGCTTCAGTGTGTCCTTTTAATAAAGATGCTGCAGACCCCTCATAACCTCCAGACAGCTGCACAACATGCCATAAAATCTGAATCCAGACAGCTAATGATCCGGCCGCTGTGATAAATGCACAACTGATGTTAGAGAGCCGTGTGCACTTCGCCTGAGGGAATGTTTCAGTATCATGGAATCAGACAGTCTCTTGTTTTCTGAGTGGCTGTAAATTGTGCAGCAGTAGCTTCTAGGGATGTTTAAAGAGTGTTTGTTAAGGGTCATAATGCTGCCTATATATCGGACAGTCAGATTCTGTCAGGACAACATACACTGTCAGGTTCTTTGTTAGTTTGTGAAAAGCTGTTTCCATTTCAGAATATTTTGGTGAGATTTTGGATAAAGCGACTCAACAGAAGTGCTTATTTCAGCCTTTCATAAATTTTCATAACTCATGATCTTCTAAGGAAATGTAGTATACAAAAACATCAAATGACACTTTCACTTGGGAAGTAACATTACATAAAATATTAAGACTTATTTTCAGAGAATATATTCCAGGTTAGGTTCATTTTTCCAACCTCACTGGCAAAAAGTTTTTTTAACCACGAATCTCAAACATTTGTTAGATATGTGCTTTGAAAACAGAGCCTGGCAGACATTTTAGGAAAACATAAAAAACTCTGGAGTTTAACTGAACGTTTCAAACAAAAGGATTCAGTTGGCAGGTTCAGTATTGGCCTCGCCTGAAGCTGAGAAAGCATCCCTCTACGTCAGAAAGTTTTTACACTGATCCTATAATCTTCTGTAATGACTTTGAGGATGCAGCCCCTGATTCACTCTTTAATTTCAATCTCCATATCTGTGTTTAATCTCCCACTGTCTCTGGTTCTTAATCCCTTTATTTATAACCCTGGAGTTTAAGGAGGTTAGAACTGTCTTTCTTTACCCAGAGAAAATATTTACTCAGTATCAAGAGGCTGTTGAGATTTTCTGCTTCGCATTAGTGCAGAGAGACAGTCTGCATGTGTGAGCCTGTTTTATTCTGAAGATTCATCATTGATGATGGTGATGTCAGAACAGCGTGGCTCTCTGCCTCATGAGAGAAGACTGCGTTCCAGAGCTGAGGTGAACTTACATCTGTCCAAACAACTCCTCCAGAGGAGAAAACTGAAAGGAATGCAAAACTCAACAATGTTTCTTTAGGTCCTTTCCCTAGAGATCCAAAGAAAGAAAGAGAGGGAGAGAAATGAAGAGATGATGAGAAATGGGCTGTGGTTCAGTAGAAAGGATTGTCTCATGTTTGGCTGTTGTGCAGTGAATGATGGGAAACTGGATGATCCTCAGGTCAGGGAATGACCTCGCTGCCTCCCGTCTCATTCAGTGACGCACTCGAGGAGAAGTTTGTCTCACTCTCAGCAGCTGTGTGAGTGTCTGTCCCTCAGGACTGTTATAATCATATACATTCAACAGTCTTAAAGGAAGAGCTCTCCCAAAACTCTGTCATCATCACCGAGTCACTCTTGTGATGAGATGAGATACACACACACGGTCACTGTGAGCTGACCTCTGTGAAGATTCTTGAGAAATATGCTGGTGTGTTTCATTAGATAAAGATCTGCATATGGGTTTAGAATGACATGAGTGCAAAATGGCAACATGAAATGCAAAAGGTAAATTGCACATTGTCACACGTTACCAAACTTTTCACTCTTGGTCTTTAGGTTACAGACAAATGAGTGAAGGAATCATTTTCTTGATGTTTGATGTTGAACAGTTACATTTATGCATTTGGCAGATGTGACTTACTGTATGCCAAGTTATGCATTTTGGCAGTACATGTGCTCCCTGGGAATCGAACCTATGACCTTTTGCGCCACTTATGCAATGCTCTACCACTGATGTTCTTCTGTGTGTTATGCAGTGGTTCTCAGACCACTTGAATAACTGCCAGGAAATAAGGGACATTTATTTACCAGGAGAAGGTCGGTCGATGATTTGGGGAAAGATGAGCACAGTAAAGCAGTGACTAGCTGTCTGTAAGCACAGTAACAGAGAAACAGGCAATATTCAATTCACATTGATTTGTTTCATAATACATATGACTTCAAAGCTGCACTAAACGTGAGTGATAATGTTCAATGTGAATAATATAAATAAATATAAATAATATAAACACTGATCTAAACACAGATATACGCCTGCCTGACGAGCGCCCGCCTACCAGTGTCCGCCTGTCAGCCAATCAGAGAGCGTGACGATCCCTCATTAATATTCATGAGCCACGCCGCCACCATAGTAGGAAGTGCCGCCGGAAATCGCCCTGTTTCCGTGGACGTGACGCTTTATCTCCATCTTCCGCGTCAGCAGCCTGTTGACAGCACAATAAATGTGCAGCTCAACACAAACTCCTGATCTGAGGCTGAAAGACTGAACGAGCAGGAATGCGCAGCGGCAGCATCAGAAACCGACGCGCAGACGTCCAGGACGCGCGCTGTCCCCGCGCTACACCTGCAGCCCGAGCCGTGAAGCGATGCGCCTCACGCAGGGCGCACGCAGAGCCTTCAGCCGCAGGTGGCTTTTGCTGATCAGAGATCAGAGCGCAGGTTGGCTGGACGTTGTGTAGGTGCCTCTGTGCGCAATGAGCGCGTTTCTCGTGCTGTGTGTGGCGCTCACACACTGTCCGGACCTGATGATTGACAGCTGTCACTGCTCCTCCGAGAGAGCCGGCGAGTTCAGCAGACCGCGCGTGCGCGTGAGGGTCGTGTGCGACGACTCGGACCTGATGGAAACCATCCGGCCCGGCTGCTTACCCAACAGCACGGGCTCACTGTGAGTAGCGCTGCGTGCTCGGTGTTTGTTACTGTGTGTGGAGAGCGGGTGTAAGATCACGGGACGACTGATCTGAATGTCTCATCTCAGTCTCATCTCAGTCTCATCTCAGTCTTGAGATGACATTAAAGCGGAGTCGTGCCTCACAGCTTCAGGGCTGTAGAGTACAGAGATGTTCTTGTGCTGTGCGATGGTTCTGGAGGTGCAGATTCATGTGCTGATTCTGCCCTGGTCCAAACACCATGTTATAATTAAATGTGTCATTCATTAACAGCTAAGAATAAACATGAAGTCAGTCACACTAAATGCAGAGTTTAATAGCACTAGTGAGAGTCCCCTGCGGTCTGCACACTAGCAGTCAGATGTTTGTGCTCATCTTACTGGATGTAGAATTCAGGATCTAGGGGTACATTTTTAAACATATGAGTTTTGTAAACATATGAATTGTTTAAATATGAAATTCTTCTCAATTTAATGCTAAAATGGAATTTTATTTCGTTCCAGAATTCAGTTTATTGCAAAAATGCCATGTGTGCTGAACACACACAGAAACACACGTGTGCAGTTTGCAAACAGTAGTTTGGTAGTAAAAGCGTTTCAGTTGTGGTAAGTCAGGAGATCTTCTCTCATGTTCTAGGAAGCGTCACGTTCATAATTCTGGAGTAACTTCATTTGTGGCTCTCTTGTTCCTGAGGACTGAATAAATAAGCTGGTGCTGTTCTGCTTCGACTCGTTTCTAATGATCTTCAGTCAGTGCTCGTAACTGTCTGGAGTGTCGCTGCACACATCATTATTCTACAATCATTACTCAATTAAACATCTTCAGCAACATGCCAGAAAGTGCAGATTCTCATGTTTAACTCCTTTACTTTTATTCAGTAGAAGTCTGTTTTCCCTCTTTTAGATGAATCAGTTTGGTTAAAGGCTTGTTTTCCACACGGAGAGTTTACATATGGCTTTCTAAACGTGGAATGTCATGCAAAAGTAATATGAGCTATGATGTTTTTATGGTTTATTCTTAAGAGCTAAGTAGTAAAAATCATAGCTTGCTTTTCATTTCTGAGCAATAACATCTTGAATATTTTGCTAAACATGTTTTGAGTGAGTGAGTGCATGCAGTGGGGTTCAGGACGCGTGTTCCTCTGCAGAGGATCTACATGCTGGATTGTTGTGTGTTTTTGGTGTTTCTGTAGTTTATTGCTCTAATATCATAAATGTTTGTGCTGCTTTTACATGTTGCTTTTCTCTGTTCGGAAAACAATCCTGTTCAACACAAATGAATGTGATACAGCTGCTTGTACTCCAAATGTCAAAATAATCAATAATACACTATATAATTTCAAAGCAGACAATTAACATTTTAATGTATACAGAAGAATGAGAAGACATAAACATTAGAACAAGAGTCACTTAACCAGACAATTATGGTGAAACACTTTTTGTCAAACTGTTATATAGTTGTGACAGAACAGATTGTCAAATGTATTTTCTCATTTGACACTTTACGGTCATATGAGCTTATTAATGTTTTCTTGCATTACGCTTTTGGCTTTATATACAAGAGTAATTTGTTTGTGGTAATTATGAATGACACAAAAACATTCTTCTTTTTTGGACAAACTATAATTTTAACAATGATTTACTGTCAATGCAATGAAAATAAATCTGTGTTTGTTTTTATTTCTTGTCTTTTGTCAAATATAAAGAGAGAAAATGTTGTTAATCGGAGTGTTTGTCTCAGAACTCTGAATATTCTGGATTCTTATATTTTACAACATAAACATCCATTTGTTTGGAAATGTGTTGTTATTCCTGATGGCCTGGAGCAATAGTACAGCTGCCACATTGATCTGTTATCTGTCAGTATATGTAAACGTTTTCCTGTAACATAATGTGTCTGTTATAAGAATCAAGTTTGATGATTGAGTTGCTGGTCTAGAGCTTCTGTGCTCTGATGCGTCTCTGATTTCAATCTGATCTCAGGTCAGTGAATCTAATCAGATGAGTGTGTTTTGTGGCTGGTTGGATCTTCTCTAAGAGTTTTGACTTCGACCTTTTCAGATCTCATCTCTACACTTGAAATTATACATCACTGCTGTCACAAATCAGCAGTTATCTTGAGATATTGTATCTTAAACACAGAGAGATGTTTTTTAGGTTCAGTTCATCAGTTCTTGAACTCTGTTTTACTGTCACAGGATTGATGATTTAGGGATTGTTAGTAAATTACATCATTTAACATAAACTGTTAGATTACAGTTATGATCTTATACGTAATGTCTGTCATGTTTTCACCGCCTGTCCTCTCTCTCATTCTGTCTTTATGTGTCAGACACAGTTTAAATGTGAACAATGAACAGATCACTCAAACATTTCTATTGTGTTGTCAATGAAACAGGAAATGATTTAATTGAACATTTTCTTGAAGACATGTGACAGGCATATGCGATATAGAAGTTATCAGGTAAATCATTAAAAAGCTTTAATTCCCAACACGCATGCACACACGCAGTCATGCTCCATCACGCAGACAAACACTAATGAATCTTGCTGTACTTTTAGAGTGTCAGCTGTCTGAAAATGCAAAGCAGGGAAACTCTGTCGGCTCAGGATACATTAGCTGTGTTTTGTCCAGTCTGTCTCACTCTGAGCAAAGGAAATACTAGTGTTATTTAAAATGTCATAATGTGGCAGCCGTGCCTTTTGCTCTTCCAGCTTTCCTAACTGCCATAAAACACACTGGAGCTTCTGTCTGTGGGAGCAGGCAGAACACATCAACTCTGTGTGACCCCACACCATTGAGGCCCCTGAAGGGCCCCTGAGTTCAGAATGTGTTGAAAGATATTCCTGCAAGTGTGGCGGCATGTTCCTGGCTTATCTCATAGTCCCTTATAATGGAAAAGGATGATCCCACAGCAGTGAGCTGGTTTCTTTGTTAAATCTCAGTTCCACTGGGAGGAGGGGGTGAATATCTCTGACAGCGTTGTTGATTTGCTTGCATTATCTGTGTTGTTTCAGCACCTGATTCACTAAAGAAATTATGCAAATGAGGCAGCAGTTTGAACACCCCATAAATTAGTGCCAAGCAAAATGTCACATGACAATCCCTTAAAATTAACCATGGTCTTCTCGCAGTAAAAGTGTAGTTACCATGTTTTACTAAGACATTACCATGACCATGGTAAATTTGTGGTTGCCATGGTTTGACTATAGTTATAATTTTTAGTGTTTTATTTGAAATGGTACGTAGTATTACCATAGTACATGTCTGTAAAACATGGTAGATTATGTCCTTTATTTTTATTGAGTCTTCAGTTTTTGTTTTGTTATAAAAGCAGTGTGGTGTGTGCGGCTGTCTGACAGAACGTTTCCAGGCTCTTCTAACACACACTTCAGCTTCCAACATAATCGGCTTCATGTCCAAGGTCAACGTTAGTCGATATAAAATATGTTATTTTGGTTAGATGTTCCTCGTAACCTGATATTATAGAAAAACACACAGGCTGGAGTGTTTCAGCAGTGGAGGCTGCGTGTCCACATGGGATGTTTGTAATGTTTAGATGTGATTTTTAGCCTGTTTCTGATTGGTGCCTGCGGACCCCTAAAATTCAGCTTATTTTTATACTGTCACTTTTATAATAATAGAGTTGAGGTGTGCCGATGCTGGAGCGCAGGGCCGAGGACCGCCGGTTCAGAGCAGCTGTAGGGTGGAGAATCCCTGTTCTTCAGTTAGTGTTCTTCAATGGACTTCAGTTAGTACTGAGTGTGTGTCAACACAACACATCTGAGCACAAACACATGGGCTACAGAATGTATTAATCAAATGAGACAGATCTGCAGGATGCAATAATCCAGAATTTCTCTCATATGCAGCTACAGGGAACATTTGATCGGCAAGTTATTAAATTCAGGAAGTCATTTATTTTTCCCAGTCTGCACTGGAAATGATTTCTCAGTGTCTTCAGTAAAACATTTATAAAGTACAATTTAGAAATCAAGACAATTCTTTTTCTTCTAGCTGTATGAAATGTATTAGAAAAATAAAATTTGTATTTGAAAAAGAATGCGCACTGAATATTATTTTAATAATATTATTAATTCCAATATCATACCTGAACACTTTTTCAGACTGTATATGGCAGTGTGTGTGTGTGTGTGTGTGTGTGTGTGTAGTCATAGCCTTTGGCTGTGTATGTGTGTGTGTGTGTGTGTGTAGTCATAGCCTTTGGCTGTGTATGTGTGTGTGTGTGTAGTCATAGCCTTTGGCTGTGTATGTGTGTGTGTGTGTAGTCATAGCCTTTGGCTGTGTGTGTGTGTGTAGTCATAGCCTTTGGCTGTGTGTGTGTGTGTGTGTGTAGTCATAGCCTTTGGCTGTGTGTTTTGTGTGTGTGTAGTCATAGCCTTTGGCTGTGTGTGTAGTCATAGCCTTTGGCTGTGTGTGTGTGTGTGTGTAGTCATAGCCTTTGGTTGTGTGTGTAGTCATAGCCTTTGGTTGTGTGTGTAGTCATAGCCTTTGACTGTGTGTGTAGTCATAGCCTTTGGTTGTGTGTGTAGTCATAGCCTTTGGTTGTGTGTGTAGTCATAGCCTTTGATGTGGGGTGTAGTCATAGCCTTTGACTGTGTGTGTAGTCATAGCCTTTGCTGTGTGTGTAGTCATAGTTGGTTGTGTGTGTAGTCATAGCCTTTGGTTGTGTGTGTAGTCATAGCCTTTGGCTGTGTGTGTAGTCAGAGCCTTTGGCTGTGTGTGTAGTCATAGCCTTTGGCTGTGTGTGTAGTCATAGCCTTTGGCTGTGTGTGTGTGTAGTCATAGCCTTTGGCTGTGTGTGTAGTCATAGCCTTTGGCTGTGTGTGTGTGTAGTCATAGCCTTTGGCTGTGTGTTTTGTGTGTGTGTAGTCATAGCCTTTGGCTGTGTGTGTGTGTAGTCATAGCCTTTGGCTGTGTGTGTGTGTGTGTGTAGTCATAGCCTTTGGTTGTGTGTGTAGTCATAGCCTTTGGTGTAGATGTGTGTGTAGTCATAGCTTTGGTTGTGTGTGTAGTCATAGCCTTTGGTTGTGTGTGTAGTCATAGCCTTTGACTGTGTGTGTAGTCATAGCCTTTGACTGTGTGTGTAGTCATAGCCTTTGGTTGTGTGTGTAGTCATAGCCTTTGGTTGTGTGTGTAGTCATAGCCTTTGGCTGTGTGTGTAGTCAGAGCCTTTGGCTGTGTGTGTAGTCATAGCCTTTGGCTGTGTGTAGTCATAGCCTTTGGCTGTGTGTGTGTTAGTCATAGCCTTTGGCTGTGTGTGTAGTCATAGCCTTTGGCTGTGTGTGTGTTTAGTCATAGCCTTTGGCTGTGTGTGTGTTGTGTGTGTAGTCATAGCCTTTGGTTGTGTGTGTAGTCATAGCCTTTGGCTGTGTGTGTAGTCATAGGTTGTGTGTGTAGTCATAGCCTTCATAGCCTTTGGATGTGTGTGTAGTCATAGCCTTTGGCTGTGTGTGTGTGTAGTCATAGCCTTTGGCTGTGTGTGTGTGTAGTCATAGCCTTTGGCTGTGTGTGTGTGTAGTCATAGCCTTTGGCTGTGTGTGTGTGTAGTCATAGCCTTTGGCTGTGTGTGTGTGTAGTCATAGCCTTTGGCTGTGTGTGTGTGTAGTCATAGCCTTTGGTTGTGTGTGTAGTCATAGCCTTTGGCTGTGTGTGTGTGTGTGTGTGTAGTCATGGCATTTGGCTGCAGAAAGAAATTACACACACAAAGACTGCAATGACATAGGCCATTTGTTCTGGCGGTCCGAGCAAGACAATATTTAATTTGTTCTCTAGCTCTCTCTCTCTCTCTCTCTCTCTCTCTCTCTCTCTCTCTCTCTGTCTGTCTTTCACTGTTTCTCTTTCTCTCTGCTTATCCTTGGGGAACATAATTGACATTGTAAATAGAAAGTTGGAAGGACACCAGATTTCCAACATGCCCTGTTTACATAATGTACAATTTTGTTTTGCTTGCAATTTCCTGGATGTTAGACAGAGGCCTGCAGAAGCATGTGGGGGTGGAATGCAATGAATGACCCCTGACCCACACGCTCAACTTTACACAAACACTCATCACTGTTACTGTTGCAGTACATGCACATTCAGGGTCAGAAAGATGAAGAAACAACATGTTAGATTTCACTGTGCACAACAGATTGCAAACTGTGATGCAAACTTTGAGGAAGATTTGATTGCTCAGTGGATGTTTCTCATAGCTCTCATAGGATAAATAGGAGATAAATCTCCTAGGAGATTTAATGGAGTTCTCAGTTGTTTCATTTACGCATTACCTTTGTCTCAGATGTTTCTGTTAAAACTGCATTCAGAGTTACAGTAAAATTACATTATGAGTTCATAGTACAGTATGCTCCATGATTTTAAAAGATGAAAGAAAATTAGACATTTGTGGTAATAGAACAGTGGTGTAATTTTTACCCTGCCAAACCTTTTTTCCAGAGAAAGTGTTGAGACCAACAGCTACAAAGACTGAAGTAATATAAAGCAGTTGGGAAATTTATGACACACTCCACAGCATATAAATTTTCCTCTTCACTGTATATTCAATGGTGTGTGTGTAGATCTTAAAACTTTATCTGTATTTATGGGTTTTTGTAATGTCTCAACTGTATTTGTTTTCTCTTCTCAGGATCCTGAGCAACAATAAGATCTCAGTGTTGAGAAATCACTCATTTAGTGGCCTGAGCACTCTGGAGAGACTGTGAGTACAATCACTTCATTATAAACCTGTGCACTCAACACAAATTGGCAAGATTCGGCTCCCAGTGATGTATATAAACAGACTGTATATATCAATAACCTCAGGAAATCACAGTCATCAATCAATAGAAAAATGTTATTCCAAATAATCTGCTTCTAGTTGCAGGTGATTAAGTATTCCTGTAGTTCAGGCCCAAATATTCTGTTTTTACACGTCATGTGTTATTCAGAGACCAGAGGTGCAGCCTGCAGCATGTATAAGTTAAAGGTATAGTTCACCCCAAACAAATTCTGTATCAGTGGTCCTGTTTACATCTGCTGTCTGATGCTGTTAAACTGATTTGTTTCTGACAATGCAAAGACTGATAACACGCAACACATCCGGCTTTAAATGAAAATGAAGAAGCTTTCTTTTAGGCACTGTCTTCAGATATTTAGCAGAAGGCCAATGCAACGAAAATAGATTGACTCACAAGCTACAGAAGAACAAAAACACCATCAAAGTATCTTAAATTATCTGTGCACGATATTCTGAGTCTTCTGAAATCCTTCTGGAGTAAAGAATCACAGAACTGTGTTGTTGTGGGTGAATCTGCAGGGCATGTTTACTAAAGCACACAAGGTGACTGATAACTTTTGCAGCAGACATTCTGAGCCAAGTGGCTGATATTTTGAGGTTCACCGTCACTCGTGCAATCAATATGAAATGATCAAATTAGCCCATGCGAAGGCCATGTGGTCATATTTTCTTCCTGTATAATGTCTGTGTATAACTCTTTCAGTTGGCTAAAATGTTCAGTGAATCACTCAGCGTCTTTGTGTGGAAATATGACACAACATTCATGTTCAGATGCTGCTGGAAATGTTCACATGCAAATACAGTTTTCAGATATTTAGATTATTTTTGTGTTAAAGGCTGGTTAGGTG
Source organism: Chromobotia macracanthus (assembly GCA_036877525.1). NCBI lineage: Eukaryota > Metazoa > Chordata > Actinopteri > Cypriniformes > Botiidae > Chromobotia > Chromobotia macracanthus. The sequence goes on along the minus strand of JAZGTH010000070.1, from coordinate 6,999,972 downwards.
ATCTTTTCCAGAAACATTTTTGTTATGCTGGTTAAAAGTCTCTTTATATCCTAATATTAATCACTAAGTAAAGTGCTCTAAATATATTTATATAACTATATATCTTCTGTGAAAGGCACAGGGACATAAAATGATCAGCCCGAATGCAATGATAGGCCTGTCAAACTCTGTATGTGTTTATGTGTAGAAGGAGGTATGGTTTTGGAGGAGTTGTGGCTTTGGAGAGCGCTCTGTAGGGAGGGCGGGATCTTATGCTTTCAAAGCTAGCTTGCTATTGCTAGCCTTTCCAAAGTTGTCTGTGCTAGCTTTAACAAAGACTTCGGTCCAAACAAAGATCAACGTGCCCTCCAGAGTGATCTGTACAGTCTGAGGTTCGAAACACTCTGGTCATTGGCTGCTGTTGTTTGAATGAGAAACATAATGATGCTATTTTTGGGGGGAAAACAAAAAGATTGTTCAATCTTTTTGTTTGGAAACATTAATTAATCACATGCATTTAAATATTTGTAGCATTTTATTCTGTAATTATAGTCACAGGAAATTATTGTTTAGAAACAGTGCTTTACTACATACTGTTTCTTACTAGCTGTATGTTAACATGAATAATCTCTAGTTATTAGAAGGAAACAACAAGAATTTCTTTGTTACAGAAGCACAAGGCCATCTTTCTGTGTTTTTAACTGTGTATTCATTGCATTTCAAATGGACCAGCCGCTCTGTTTCTCCTGAAGAAACTGTGCAAGATTTCTTTAGTTGTTTACTTGTGGCTCGCATAAGGTTCGACTCGAACCCTGTCTTTAATTCCTAGTTGTATTCTGTCCATTCAGTAAAGTGACCAAAACCTTTATCTGCCTTTGATAACTGAGCTGTCATTTGACTGGAGTCGAGCTCCTCTGGTCTCTGGGGTGACATCAGTATTCAGTGAGCTGAACTTCCTGTCTGAATGTGTCCATCTGACGGGACTCTGAAGGTCTTTGCTGTCCACAGACTCCCAGCAGCTGTTGGTTTCATGTCATCTGACTGATAAAGATTGAAATCATGTATCATTATTTATAGAAGATTATGTGGGAAATTGCTGATGATGGCAGAGGAGCTGGTTTAATATTTACGGCCAGTTTAATCAGATCATGATCAAATCTTTAAATGCTTCAAATCTTCTGCATGAATGTTGTTTAACTTTGAGTCATTTTAATATGATTGTTCAAAGTTGCAATCCATAACTTTTATTTTAGTTATTGAGCCTCTTTACCCCAGTTCACAACTGTAAGTTTCGAATAATTATTTATAATCTGAGCTGTCGGGTCGGAGAAATCAGGAAATGTCAGTTTAACTTATAGTTAGAATTTAAACTTGTCACCCACATTAAGAAAATAAATTATGTTTCTAACAGAGATGGCAGAAACAGAGGCAAAAATCACAGGTTGCAGCTTTAATGAATGGTAATTGTATAATGTATAATATATCTCTGGATATCTCACCTATCATTAAAACACTATATAAGACTGCTTTGTGAAACGGGACAGAAGTATAAACATTTTTGTCCTATTTGGGCATCTGTTTGTTATTGTTACCTTTTTAATTGCATTTGGTGCCTCTATGAGGTTGAAATATGTAACCTCGTCTAAGATGCAGGTTTCTGTCTCATGAAAACTGCTGCCAGTTTATTTTGTACACAGGAATTGTGACAGTTTCACTTTCAATGAAAATCAAAAGACATGTGAATGGACTCCAGTGAAAATATCTGTTCATATAGCTCTGATTCAGGAATGTGCAAAAATGTTCTTCAAAAGACTTCAGCTTGGAGGGAACATTGCTTTAATGTATCCCAGAGTACCATGTAAATATTAAGGTATATAAATATAGCCATCATTCAGTACCGTAGTTTTACGTTCGTGCCTCATACCTTCACTGTACCGTAGTACTGCCACTGTATTGTTTGTAGAGTTATCAGTACAGAATGTAGCTCAAGAAAATATGTTTGCAGGAAACTTGCCAACATTTACATCATCTGCGTTGCTGCGTTGCCCCAGGAATGTTGACTTTAGCACTAAGAATTCTGGTCTGAATTTAATTTAAATGTTAACAGCACTACGAATGGTCTTTCATTGTTTTTCCATCTTTCCATCCATGTTTATTGAGTCTCGCGAGAGAGTGATGTGTCAGAGGATCAGCTGTAAATCTCACTCTCAAATTTGTTCCCGTTCACTCAGTGGCCATTGAGATCTCCTCATAATGACTGACTCTATTACTGGAAGGAAACAGGAAAAGGAAGTCGGCTTTTAGACTATGATGTCAGCGAATACAAGCTGTAAACAGCAACTGCAACTGTAGACATTGTTGTGTGCTTGTTTTTGTGTTTTCCCCCCAAAAATAGCATCATTATGTTTCTCATTCAGTTATAGATGGTGAGAATTGATACTGTGGTCAGTCAGATGTCAGCAGGGGTCAGGGGCCTGTAGCTCCACCTCTGGCTAAAAAACCTAATTTATAATCTTTCTATATCTCTAGTGTTGATTTGCTTTTTGTAATGTTGTACAGGACATATCTGACAGTGTGAGACAGTCGACGGAAAGTCCACGAAGCTTTAAATCCCATGCGGTGCCAGATGAAGTCTGAGTGTTATTCCCCAACAGACAGTGTATTGTTTAAACATGTCGTGCTTTCTCCATTTTGTGCTGTTATAGTGAATTTATCCCCCTCTGAAGCATCATTAAAACACTACTGGATTCCTACTAATGAGAGAACATGAGCTCTGCTCTCTGTCAGACTGATACAGAGCGTCTGCTGTTTGTTGGTTTTGGTTGATCTACACACACACTCCTATTAATTGTCTTCCTCCCACAGAACACACAGACACACACACCTCATTCCAGCACACTTTAAAAGCCCTCCACCTGTGAGTGTGACCATAAGGACATAAATCTACACCTTAGTGTGCAGCTGTGACCTGTAGTGCCCCCCGCGAGTCAGGCTGAAGGGAGATGCATGTGGTGTCAGATGTTCTGGGTTCAGTAAGTTAATTGGTGTGAAATATTAGCTTTTACTGGTAGAGTTTGTCAGGAGTTTGACTCTCAGCAGGGCACATGAAGTCTGGATAGGCTCTAGAAAAGCATGAAGATATCTGACAGGCTGTAGAATGAGAAACTTTACAGCAGGAATTGACCGACCCTTTGAGTCCTGACAGCTGTTTGTGTTGATGTCAAAAAATGAAACTGAATCAGTTTCTGCATGTTTTCCCTTATTTAACACACCTGATTCAGATCAGCTGTTAGCAGAGGTGAACCGCTCATGTCAGAGAAGAGAAGCACACAACGTGTGCAGTACAAATACAGTTAAACAGCTCCAGAGGAACATAACTGTCCTCTCATGACCCTCTCAGTCATTGTTGTGCATGATTTATGAATCACAACATGGTTGCTGTGTCACACTGATGCTGTGTTATTAATAATTTTCTAACATAAATTCTTACATTAGAATTTATAAAAGATGAAACGCTCTGCTTATGGGATGAGGGTGTTTCTGAGGTCCATCCCAAAACACTTCTAATGTAGTCACAGTGGATCGCCGATCAACGGTGTAATTTATCAGTTGTAATCACCCAGCTGATACATCAATATTTCACACTCATCACATGTGGTTGGTACAGAAACCGATTGTACCAAATATTTTTAACCTGATGAAATGTTTTGAAATAGACGACCAGTCAAAGGTTTAGACAAAGGTTTGACTGAATTTTTGTTAATCTCTTAAATTCTTTGAATCTAAATTATGTTCTTTAATTTAGTGCTTACATTTAGTTTTGTACTGAAATATAAATTGTGCCGATGTTTGACTCGGTTTACAAAGCTAAATTATTTTTATTATTTTGTTTTAAATTTAGAGCAGGTGATGTTTCCTCATGATACTGATTGAGAGAATGAGATTGTTCACAAGTGTAATCCTGTAATCCAGGTGAAATTTTGAGAGATACACACATTAAGTAGTTTTGATGAGTTTTGCATTTGTTGGTCACTGTATTATTCCCAAACTTTTGTTTGTGTTATTTCATGTTAGTTATGTGAGTTCAGAGTCTGACTGATACATACTGAAAGTGTTGGATGCAGTTTGTTTTGTCATGTTGAGGTAAGTCAAAATTTGCCCTGCTTAGTTTATGAAATGTTGTAAAACATTGTTTTGTTGTTCATGGCTTTGCAAATAACTCAACAGGAAACCAGAAGGATAAAATCTTTCAGAAAAAATGGATTATAAAAGGTCAAGAGTCATTTTCTTTAAGAGACATTTTTATTTCAAACGATTTGCTCTGTTATGAGGGTCTGCAGATGAGTTTGGTTCACAGCAGCTCAGCTCAGACATCTGCAGGCCCTCAGACCAGGAAACGCAAAGAAACAATTTCAGGAAGTTTATTTTGGCTTCACTGGAAAGCCAGGAATCAGATGTGATATTGTGTATTTGTAGCGTGTTTGGTGCTGAACTGCGGCCTGGAGGCTTATGAGAGTTAAACACACTTAGATTTCATCATACAACCAGTAAGGCATTTGTGTATGTAGTGTTGTGTGTAGAATTTATATAAATGCAAACGTAAGCAAAAAACGATTTAATATTCAATACAACTCTATATACAGTACAAGCTAAACATTACTTCAAACAAGCTTTTATTTTTCTTGTAAAAATGACATTTCTTAACTCATAAGTTGCCTGTGTAACTTTTTGTGACATGCACACACAAGTGGATGTTGAATGTTTGTGTAAACTTTTGGAAGGACTGTGTTAATCTCTTCATCTGTCTCACTAATATCTCTTTTTCTTCTCTCTCTCTCTGTAGTGATCTTAGAGGTAATCTGATTAGCAGAATTGCCCCCGGTGCGTTTCATGGCCTGACAGCTCTGAGGAGATTGTAAGTATAATCGTGTGCCTGGAAACTCAGTCAGCCTGAAGCTGAATACAAGTACTTTAAAGATTGAAGGTAGTGAATATTTGGTTATGTCTCTAACACTTTTAAAAATCAGATCTGAAGATCTCTGGTTCAGTTCTGTTGCTGACATGCAGTAAAAAGGCTTTCAGTCAGAAATCACTGAACATGATTCTCCTGCAGCTCATCATGTGGGCTCTCTCTCTCACACACACACACACACACACACACACACACACACACACACACACACACACACACACACACACATTAGATGTATATGCTTTGTGGGGACTTATATTGTACAAACTGTATATTCTGTATATCTCCTAACCCTCACATTAACCCCTAAACATAACCCTTACACACCTTTTTTAAATTTTTACCCTTACACACACTTTTTTACATCATTGTGGGGACATAAGGTCAATAACAGAAAAATAAGAAAACTCGCGCACACACTCTCACAGGCACACATGCTCACACAGGCTCACTCTCACAGGCTCACTCTCACAGGCACACATGCTCACACAGGCTCACTCTCACAGGCACACATGCTCACACAGGCTCACTCTCACAGGCTCACTCTCACAGGCTCACTCTCACAGGCTCACTCTCACAGGCACACATGCTCACTCTCACAGGCTCACTCTCACAGGCTCACTCTCACAGGCTCACTCTCACAGGCACACACAGGCTCACTCTCACAGGCTCACTCTCACAGGCACACATGCTCACACAGGCTCACTCTCACAGGCTCACTCTCACAGGCACACAGGCTCACTCTCACAGGCACACATGCTCACACAGGCTCACTCTCACAGGCACACATGCTCACACAGGCTCACTCTCACAGGCTCACAGGTTCTCACAGGCACACATGCTCACACAGGCTCACTCTCACAGGCACACATGCTCACACAGGCTCACTCTCACAGGCTCACTCTCACAGGCTCACTCTCACAGGCACACATGCTCACACAGGCTCACTCTCACAGGCTCACTCTCACAGGCTCACTCTCACAGGCACACATGCTCACACAGGCTCACTCTCACAGGCTCACTCTCACAGGCTCACTCTCACAGGCTCACTCTCACAGGCACACATGCTCACACATGCTCACACAGGCTCACTCTCACAGGCTCACACAGACAGATGTCCCAGGAGAAACAGGAGCCATGTGGCTGGTTTAATGTGCCTCTGATTGGGGATTTGAGTTGCTGATTGTGGATGTGTGTGCCAGATCCAGGCTGCTGTTGGCTTATAATTTGAGCGTGTGGTTTCAGACGCTCTGCAGTGCTAATTCAAGAGTGCCAAAAAATGATTACAGCACAGAACAGAACCACTGTCAGTGACCCGCATCAGAGCATGTCTCTTATTACATGCACACACACACACTTACTTATTTATCTAAATGGGGACATCCTATAGACTTCGTTTGTTTTCATACACAGTTAGTCATAAACGCCATAACCTAACCCACACTCTAACTCTAACAGAAAACATTCTGCATTTTTACAAAATATAATTCTGTAATAATTTATAAGCTTGTTTCCTCATGGGCATCTAAAAATGTCCCCACACAGACAGAATTTACTGGTATTACTTGTGGGGGCCTTTGGACCCATAACGTAAGACTACCAGTACACACACACAAATGCAGCATAAAAATGAAAAAGTGGTTGCTGCTGGGTTGTGCTGGCCTTTACATGTGTTATTGAAATGATCTCTTTGTGTCTGTGAGTGAAGGAACTGGGCAGGTCTTGCTCTGGTTGCGGCTTTGATATAAACTACTGGTCACTGGAGAGTTACTTAGATTACAATACAGCTCTTGAAACACAACATTCTTTCCTCCAGGGTTTGAAGTCTCTTCAGCTGAATTGTGTTTTCTAAATAGTATGATTGCCTGGGAGAGATCATGGAGTTCTGACTTCTGATTTATTTAGACATGCACCTCTTCTCAAAAGATTCTGTAGAAAAAAAACATACATATTAAGTACAGATCTATAACATTGATGAGGACAGTAGAGCCTGGATTAGATTTTTGCTTTTGCTTCTCTTTGTACAATCTGCTATCACATTGTTTGGGTAGTTTAATGGTTGTCAGGGCAGTTCTGTTGCTAAGCTGTTCTGAGTGTTTTACCCACATTGCTATGGTTTTTTATTGTGGTTTCTTACTGACCCAAGTAAACAGATAGTGTACCGCTTTCCAGTGTGTATGATATTCTGGTGTCTAGATAGCACTCTGCTTCCTCCTTCAAATTAAGTCTACAAAATTCTGGAAAATAGTAAGTCTGGTTAATTTGTGAGCTAAACTTTAACCATAGTTACTTTTTTAAGCACAAGCATGCTCAGATGCTTGCCTCAACAAACATAACAATTTCATGTTAACAATTTCAGCTTGTAATGTTATATTAAGGTCTTAGACATCAAGATCTATTCATTTCTTAGACTTGTCATCTTTTAGAAATTGTGAGACTTTGTGTGGATCTTCTGTGAAATGTCTGTGTGTGTCTGTGTGTCTCTCTGTGTGGGTTTGTCTCTTTCTCTGTGTGTGTGTGTGTGTGTGTGTGTGTGTGTGTGTGTCTGTCTTTCTCTGTGTCTGTGTGTGTGTTTGTGTGTGTGTCTTTGTGTGTGTGTGTCTGTCTTTCTCTGTGTCTGTGTGTGTGTGTCTCTCTGTGTGGGTTTGTCTCTTTCTCTGTGTGTGTGTGTGTGTGTCTGTCTTTCTCTGTGTGTGTGTGTCTCTGCGTGGGTTTGTCTCTTTCTGTGTGTGTGTGTGTGTGTGTGTCTTTGTGTGTGTGTGTCTGTCTCTGTGTCTGTGTGGGTTTGTCTCTTTCTGTGTGTGTGTGTGTGTCTGTGTCTGTCTGTCTTTGTGTGTGTGTGTCTCTGCGTGGGTTTGTGTCTTTCTCTGTGTGTCTGTCTTTGTGTGTGTGTGTTTGTCTCTTCTCTGTGTTCTGTGTGTGTGTGTCTGTGTGTGTGTCTCTCTGTGTGGGTTTGTCTCTTTCTCTGTGTGTGTGTGTGTGTGTGTGTCTGTGTCTTTGTGTGTGTGTCTGTGTCTTTGTGTGTGTGTCTGTGTCTTTGTGTGTGTGTCTGTCTTTGTGTGTGTGTGTCTCTGCGTGGGTTTGTCTCTTTCTGTGTGTGTGTGTCTTTGTGTGTGTGTGTCTGTCTTTCTCTGTGTCTGTGTGTGTGTGTGTGTCTCTCTGTGTGGGTTTGTCTCTTTCTCTGTGTGTGTGTCTGTCTTTCTCTGTGTCTGTGTGTGTGTTTGTGTGTCTCTCTGTGTGGGTTTGTCTCTTTCTCTGTGTGTGTGTGTGTGTCTGTCTTTCTCTGTGTGTGTGTGTCTCTGTGTGGGTTTGTCTCTTTCTGTGTGTGTGTGTGTGTCTTTGTGTGTGTGTGTCTGTCTCTGTGTCTGTGTGTGTGTGTGTGTGTGTGTGTCTCTCTGTGTGGGTTTGTCTCTTTCTCTGTGTGTGTGTGTGTGTCTGTCTTTCTCTGTGTCTGTGTTTGTGTGTCTCTCTGTGTGGGTTTGTCTCTTTCTCTGTGTGTGTGTGTGTCTGTCTTTCTCTGTGTCTGTGTGTGTGTTTGTGTGTCTCTCTGTGTGGGTTTGTCTCTTTCTCTGTGTGTGTGTGTGTGTCTGTCTTTCTCTGTGTGTGTGTGTCTCTGCGTGGGTTTGTCTCTTTCTCTGTGTGTGTGTGTGTGTGTGTCTTTGTGTGTGTGTGTCTGTCTTTCTCTGTGTGTGTGTGTGTGTCTGTGTGTGTGTCTCTCTGTGTGGGTTTGTCTCTTTCTCTGTGTGTGTGTGTGTCTGTGTCTTTGTGTGTGTGTCTGTCTTTGTGTGTGTGTGTCTCTGCGTGGGTTTGTCTCTTTCTGTGTGTGTGTGTGTGTGTGTGTGTGTGTCTTTGTGTGTGTGTGTCTGTCTTTCTCTGTGTCTGTGTGTGTGTGTGTGTTTCTCTGTGTGTGTGTGTCTCTTTCTCTGTGTGTGTGTGTGTGTGTCTTTGTGTTTTGTCTTTCTCTGTGTGTGTGTGTGTGTGTCTGTGTGTGTTCTCTGTGTGGGTTTGTCTCTTTCTCTGTGTGTGTGTGTGTTGTGTCTTGTGTGTGTGTCTGTCTTTGTGTGTGTGTGTCTCTGCGTGGGTGTGTCTCTTTCTGTGTGTGTGTGTGTGTGTGTGTGTGTGTCTTTGTGTGTGTGTGTCTGTCTTTCTCTTTCTCTGTGTGTGTGTGTGTCTGTGTCTTTGTGTGTGTGTCTGTCTTTGTGTGTGTGTTTCTCTGTGTGGGTTTGTCTCTTTCTCTGTGTGTGTGTGTGTGTGTCTGTCTTTCTCTGTGTCTGTGTGTGTGTTTGTGTGTCTCTCTGTGTGGGTTTGTCTCTTTCTGTGTGTGTGTGTGTGTGTGTGTCTCTGTGTGTGTGTGTGTCTCTGCGTGGGTTTGTCTCTTTCTCTGTGTGTGTCTGTGTCTTTGTGTGTGTGTGTCTGTCTTTCTGTGTGTGTGTGTGTCTCTGCGTGGGTTTGTCTCTTTCTCTGTGTGTGTGTGTGTTGTGTGTGTGTCTTTGTGTGTGTGTGTCTGTCTTTCTCTGTGTCTGTGTGTGTGTTTGTGTGTCTCTCTGTGTGGGTTTGTCTCTTTCTCTGTGCATCTCTGTGTGTGTATCTTGGTGTGTGTGTGTGTCATTAGGGATCTCTCCAACAACAGGATTGGCTGTTTCTCTCCTGATATGTTTCTCGACCTTGGAAGGCTCTCGAAACTGTGAGTAGAAAACTCACCCTTTCTCTCTCTCTCTCGCTCTCTCTCTCTTGCTCTCTCACTCTCTCTCGCTCTCTATACAGTATGCATTTCTCTGTTCTTTATGTTCTGCTATGCTGCTTTTGTGTGATGTATGAGTTTGACCTTCTCATGGTTTTTGTGGTTGTCTGTGTCTGTTTCAGGAATTTGTCTGGGAATATTTTTTCCACACTGCCAGAGGGCCTGTTCACACACTTGCTTTCCCTGAGAGTTCTGTAAGATCTTTACCTGTTTAGTCCTTACAAACATGTTTAAGTGGCTCATATCATGAGGAATCCTGTTTACTTTATCGTTTGACAGAACAGTTCATGGTACTATGGTAACATATGGTAACTCAAAACTCAGAATTTAACAAGATCCCTGATCTTTACAGAAGAACCATTTTTTGGTTAGTTTTCAAATAAACTTACATTCAAAGGTTCTTAAAAGAACCATTTTTTTTCTTACCTTTCTATAGTCTGTAGAACCTTTTTCCACTACAAAGAACATTTTGTGCAGCATAAAGTTTCTGTGGATGTTAAAGGTTCTTGGAACCATACAGTCTGATAAAGAACTCTTTAGGAACCTTCATTTTTAAGAATGTAACCATGTTGCAACTGTTCCACATTGGTTATTAAGACTGTAAGTGGATCTTGGGTGAAAATAATAAGATTTTTTTTATTTTCTGTTTCTAATTTTGTTAGTCTGATTATGTGTTTGTCACGTGTTTTTTCTGCAGACACTTCAGCACAGATTATCTATTCTGTGACTGTCAGCTGGTGTGGTTATTATTTTGGGCCAGAAGTCTGTCTGTGCGTGTGGGGAATGAAACTGTATGTATGTATCCGACCCGTCTGCACGGTCTAGAGTTCAGCAGCCTTCAGGAACATGAGCTCGCCTGTGGTAAGACTTAATATCTGCTGTTATAAAATGGTTAAATGAAGTCAAATGAATATTTAGATAAAATAGGTTTACAATTACATTTATACATTTGGCAGATGCTTTTATCCAAAGTGATACAGTGCATTCTAGTTATACATTTGATGAGTACGTGTGTTCCCTGGGAATCAAACCCAAAACCTTTGCACTGCTAACACAATGCTCTACCAACTGAGCTACAGGAATACCCATCATATAAGTCTTGGTTTATTTGATAACAGCATAGGTTTTATACTACAAACAATAAACAGCCCAGTTACGGACTACACTAGAAGGCTCTATACTATGCAGAAGGACATTTGCTGGAAGAAATGTCATGAACTACGTAGGATTTTTCTGTTGTTTTTTCTTCAGTAATATATGTGTGTTATTTATGTTTGACTAAATATTTTACTACACTGTTTTACTACTTTTTACTATATACACTACCGGTCCAAAGTTTACTCATTCTTTATTTATATTTTTTCCACATTTTAAAATAATAAAGTAATAAAAGAAATTAAATAAATTAATATATTGGCACAATTATATTTTAGTCTATAATTTTAAACATTGAAACATACACCTTCAGATCCTTAAAAGATTTTCAAGATCATAAGAAACATTTTTGTCAAGTAGTGACCAGTATAGTTTGTCAACTTTTAACCAGTAGTGTATATGTTTGGTATTTTTCTGTGGATGGGGGTTTTGCTGTCCAGTAGAGTGAACTCGAAAGCTAAATGACAGGTAATGACCCATCAGCAATGAACTGTCAGTAATGACAACTAACTACTAACTATATCAGTAGTGCTGTTTGTGTAGGGCAGTACAGTGTTTGGAACACAGCCTTTCCCTTCAAATTTCTTTCTCCTGCTGTGCGGTAATGTCCGACAGAAGATAGACATTCAGTCATTAAATATAAGCTCACCCTCTTTATTAGTGGTTGTGGGTCATCGTCCAGAGATTAGGTGCTCCTCAGGTGGGATCTGCTGCAGCCTCTGCTGGGCTCATCTTCCATCTCCTCCTCATGAATCTGATCATGTGTCTCAAAAGCACTGCTGTACTTATGCATGCAGTTGCGGAGCGTCTCTCTGTCTTGTGGAGAGTCTTTACCGCAGGAGCTGGAAGTTATTCAGATCAGAGCTCCAGATGAGAACATGTAGCCACTCCAGAGACTGTTTGAGGAAATCTAGTCAGATGACATAACTGTGTCCAGGAAAGACCTGCAGGATACACAGAGTGATCCCGCCCGCCCTTCACCACTGCATCACTGATCAATGCAGACTTCACTCACTGTTTTTGATAATCCAGGGATAAAAATAAACTTAAAACTACTTCAAATGTTTATATACTTGGTCAAATGAGTCATTATCAGCATCTTTACACAGAAATGAGGATTAAGCTTGTAGCTTTTGATGATGAAAATGATGATGAAAAGCTTCAAAGTAAAGAGAAACAAAAGATTTTTTATTTTTATTATTTTATGAGTTAAGCCTTGTTGATTTGCTGAGAGTCTGTAGTACAGTGCAGGTTGTGATTGTCCTGTGCTGATATGATCTGTCTGCTGTGTCTGCAGATGGACCTCTGGAGCTTCCTGTCCTGCAGCTCATTCCGACCCAGAGGCAGCTGGTGTTCCGCGGTGACCGCCTGCCACTGCAGTGCACCACCTCGTACCTCGACCCTTCTGTCAAACTCACCTGGAGCCACGAGCAGCGAGCAGTTCTCCCGCTGGAGCAGGGGGGTGTGATTGTGGAAGAGAGCGTCATTCACGACTGCTGCCTCATTACCAGGTGAGACATAAATGAGACGCTAATGAGAAAAAAAGACAACAGCTCCAAAAACACTTTAAAAACAACATCTCAGCAAGAAGCGTCTGCCACAAATGATGCAGGAGTTTTTCAGGAGTGATGATAATGATGTCTGGTGCCCGTCAGAATATATATGATGATTAGTAAGCAGTTATACGGATGGTGATTGTGGACCAAAGAGGTTGTGTGGCGGGGCTACCACATGAAGAAATAGAAACAGACTTTTTAAAAAAAATTCCACACTTTTATTGTGCCATGTGTGGTTTGGACATAGGGCTCAGCATTAGTAAACAGACAACTATTGGTGCTTAGAAAATATTTCCACATATTTAAGTAATCATTTAAGAATCATTCATTATTAATATTATGTTAATTAATTATTAATTGTTATATTTGTGCATATGAATTTCTGTCTGTGGTTCAGCTCAGTGTCTTGTTGCTTGTTGTATCTCTGGGGTTTTGGGTGCAGGTGGGAAAAAGTTCAGCGGTAACTTTTATAAAATCATCACACAGAATTGACAGTTTCATGACAGTGTGTGGTACACACGTGTTAAATAGGAAACCTCAGTTTAGAGTTTGTTGTCTGTTCCCTTGATAGTGATCTAAAGGACTTGACTGTATGTGTCCCTTCAGTCTAAGAGTTTGAATTCTGTAGCTTTAACAAACATTTGTGTTACGTGTGTGTGTGTGTGTGTCTCTCAAACACTTACAGGCCAACATATATTTTGCTCTTGCTACAACATTTCTGTTCATTTGAACACCGGAAGCATTTGCGGTGATATTTTGTTCAACAATTATTCAGTAAGTTTGGCTACAGTACTGCTGTACATTCTATATTAACAGCCACACAGAAAACCTTTGTTACTATGACAGCAGCAGGGTGTTATTTACATGTTTGTTTTATGTCTTTGGTTGTGTTTTGATTGACAGCTGTCATGCTGTGTCTATCTCTCCTCTCACATAACCTCATTTTTCTTGTTTATTTTCCATTACTGTTTCAAAGAGTGGTTTCTGCTGGGCTGTGATGGATTCTGCATGTTCTGCCCCTCATTAGACCCTAGATTAATGGCAGACTCTCCTCCCGACACACTAACTCACTAACTCAGCTGCTTTAACCACTACAGTAATGTTGCTTTTGGCTGGAAAGAGTTCCCTCTACAGAGACAACAGACAGACAGACAGAGAGACAGAGAGACAGAGAGACAGAGAGACGGAGATGATGGAGTGAGGGAGATGATGGAGTGAGGGAGATGATGGAGTGAGGGAGAGTCAGTTGGGGGTTAACTACCCTGCTTTCACTGCCGACACACCTGTCTGACTAATTGGCCAACCAAAACATTGGTCCCCTTAATCTCACACACACACACACACACACACACACACACAGACTCACTCACATACACACAGACACACACACATTTTAGCTCTGTGCTGTGGATGTGTGCAGCTGCGGTAAAGAGAATTAGTTCTGGTAGTTAATGCAGGATATTGTACTATAGTAAAAATATAGTTTTGACATTGACAGCCCCGGTCCAGAGACAGATTATATTCACTGTAAGACTGTGTATGATTACCACACTCACTGTATTTACATGGTAATCTAAGAACTTGATGACAAATGTAACAAAATGTAACACAAATTAAACTTTGTAGTACATCCAAATACCACCACATTCCAAAAACACATAGTAGTACCATGTGGAGAAAACATACATAGAAAACCATGTCTGAACATGTAAATGTAAAAATGACATTTCAGACCTTTGGTGCGGGAAGATTTTTCACATACTGTAAATTGTTCTCTCTCTCTCTTTCACCATCTTTAGCTTTTTCTTGAATGATTTGCTTTCTCTGGCCTGATTGGCCCTTAGCTGATATGATGTGGTTTCCATGGCGACTACAGTTTAATTCTCTCATTATGGCTCAGTTTGTGTCTCTCTCAGGTAAGACAGATGCAGGAGTGATGGAGAACAAAATGAAGAGAATTACAGCAGTTAGTGAAAGACACACACACACACACACACACACACACACACACACTATCTCTGTTCCAAAACAGAAGCTTTTATCCAAAGTTACTTGCACTGAATTCAGAATTACACTGAAATCACAACCTTTGTTCTGCTAATGCAGTGCTCTACCAGTACAGCTACAGGAGCACTTTTTTAATCATATTGTTATTTTATCCTTTACTCCACATTGTGTCTAAGAACATTTAAATACCCGCTGAAATGATTTCTGAGAGGCTGTGCAGAGGTTTTTGTTTTAGTTTAGTTTTTGTTCACGTGTGCCAGGAACTTTTGTTGGTCAGGACTCTGATGTAAATAAGATTATAGATCTGAACTAACTAAACTGTACCAGATGGACAAATGAATGCCTCTTTGGACAGCACAGTTTTGTGTGGCTCTGGTTCAGTTAAGTGTAAATGTCTGTGTCACACAACAGTGTTGTGCATTACTGCAGCGGAGCTCTTCACGCTGCTCTCTGTGCTGTCTGCAGTAGAGACGGGTCAGCATGGCTGCAGCGCCACTCTTCACGCTGCTGTCTGTGTCTTCATGCTGTTTACTGCTGTCTGAGAGCCATTAACCGGATCTAAATGGTGCTGGACTGCCATAATCACACCCCATCAGTCCATTAGAATGAGTTTTATTACATATGTAATAAATATATACATATTTTATAACATATGTAGCCTGTGAACCGTATTTAAAGTTGGAGTGTTTCATGTTTTTGGATAATTAATAATTAGAGTTACTGTAAGCCAGTCATTGGTAACTGAGTTAAGCACCCTAGTTATCACTTAGAAATGCCTTAGCAACCACTCAAGCAATTATTGTGTTCATGGTTGTATGTGTACGGATGTCTGTTTGTGTGTCTGGGTCTCTCTGTGTTTCTTTGTGCGTATGTGTGAGCATCTGTGTGTGTGTGTGTGTGTGTGTGTGTGTGTGTGTGTTCCACTGCTGCTGTCTGCATGCATGACTCAAACACTTCCTCAATGTTTCTGCAAAACAACTGCAGCAACTGTTTAACATTCTACAGTGTTTCACTGACGCAGAGATGAATATGAATATGAAAAAACTTAAGACTTGTGTTGGTTGGTGTTTAATATCATCTCACTCTTGTTATATTTGTGATTATGGTTTTGATCTTTATTAAAGAGAAACACAATTAGTGTTTATTTTGCTATCAGATTTCGTTTGTACAGGTCATACAGTAAATAAATAGTGTAATTCAATGATTAAATTCTTACAATTTAAATATGTTATCTGTATGCATTCCACTAATGAGAATAAATATGTAGAAATGACATTCTGAATGTAAATGTTTAATAACATAAGTTCATATGCAAGTTTGCACTCCCCATCCCACCCCCCCACCCACACAGCGAGCTCATCTTGTCCAACATCGATGTCAGTGTTTCCGGTAATTGGCAGTGTCACGTGACCAGTTCCCGTGGCAACAGCTCAATCGGCATGGACATCGTGGTCCTAGAGACGTCTGCTGTGTACTGCTCGGCTGAGAGGATCAGTACTAACAAGGGTGACTTCAGGTGTGTGCAGATCTGCAGAAAAACATGAGAAGATCAATCAGTTTAGGAAACTGTTTGCACTACATGACAAGTTTAAAATCACATCACACACACATCTGTAGCTGTCATGCAAACAAATGTTCTTAATCTCAGAACACATACAGTGACACTTAAAATGTTAAAATATCTGTTGCATTAGATGCTAAAATGTCAAAGCAAGTGGCATTAATTTTAAATAAAGAGCACAAACACACAAATATGCTTGGGCCAGTGTAGCTTATCTTGCTTGCTTAGTTACCGTAAAAAAATGTTATTTGAAAATGTAAACATTTATATTCATCTGTGTTCATTTATGTTCATCAATAAAGCCAATAATTCGTGTTTTGTGGGTGTTTGTAATGTTGTGCTGACTGTACAGGTGGCCGAAAACTTTAGCTGGTCTCATGGCCTTCCTACCATGTGCAGTATCCAGCTCCGCGCCTCAGGAGAAGATGGCGTGGCGCAGGTGTGGTCGCACAGGCCAGTGGGCAGAGCATGATTACAACCAGTGTCCCTATGAGAGCGAATTTACCCACGGCCTGCACAAACTCACACAGGTCAGTGACCGTCATCCATGCGAGCCTCAGTTTTACTGGAGCCTGGATTCGTGCACACTCCTGCTGACCTGGATTCTGGCCCGACACACTTAATCATGTTTAGCAAATGTTCTGTTTGACCTTGATTCTCTGACACCTGTTCAGTGTTTTTTCAGTCACTCTGAAGAGTGGCTCAGTGGGTGGCACTGAAGTATTTTGGCATTTACATTGTTCTGCTTGTGTCAGTGTGGGTTTCCTCTTACAGTCCAAACACATGCAGGTTAGTTGAACTGAACATGCTAAATTCCCCTTCCCTGACTTGTGTGTAGATAACTGTTTCTTTCTCTGAATATAGCCTTAGATGCTGAAGTGGGGTAAAACAATAAATAAATAAATAAAATTTAAATTTCTCAATCTTCACAAGTGTTTTTTTTTCTCTTATTTCTCATTTTAATCTATGAATAAATAATTCTGCATGTAAATTTGTTTAATAACATAAGTTCTTATGCAAGTTTGCATCCCCCCCACAGCGAGCTTAATTAAACTAGGAAACTGTAGTTGCACTACGAAATCAGAGGCAGTTTAAAATCACTCAGTAATGCAAAAGGATGTTCAGCAGGCCTGTGTTTTCATGTCAGGATTGTGTGTTTGTTTTTCATTTATTGTGTTATGTGACTTTGTGTATTAGATGGTTAGTTTCTCAACATTTAATCTCAGAACACATACAGTGACACTTAAAATGTTTAATTAACTTAAAATGTAACTAAAATGTCAAAGCAAGTGGCATTAATTTTAAATAAAGAGCACAAACACACACAGGTGGTAGTTGAAAACGCATGTGACCACATCATAGCAGTGGTGTGAACACTAATGGATCCTGATGTGTCAGGACTGTGGTCACTTGGTGAACAAAACACAAATTAAATTTTCTTTAGAAAGCATAAAGATTTAATTCATTTAGTATCATTATGTTGTTTAATGTTAATGGATTTTCTCTCTCTCTCTCTCGCTCTCTCTCTCTGTGTCCAGATGCCAGTGAATGTTTCTAATGCTTTGGCTTTAGCACAGCAGCTCTCCACTTTCACCAGCAGGGCGGAGCTCTTCTGTGACATGATGGATGTCATATTTGTCACACACCTTGTGGAAAGAGTCACACGTTTGGTGCATCATATCAGAGCGGTAAGAAGAGTCATTATCTATAATTTCTTCACTGGCAGAACCCGGACTCAGTCCTCTGACTATACTAAGTAAATATAGTGTTGATGTTAGTTAAATGTGTCTACATGTGCTGTGTTATTGCACTCTGTTTAGTTTCTGTTGTGTCCTGCAGAATTAGTGTCCAGACTGTTTTAAATGAAGAGTAGGTCTGCATGTTTCTGCAGACTCCTGCATGTGTGTGCTGCTCATCTGCTCTGCTGTGCAGTGTAGATGCAATTTGAGTCACTGCACATTGTTATTAGCTATTTGCAGGAGAGCTGATGTTTACTGATAAGTAATTATCTCTGCAGTATATTTTCTCGGTTATGTATCAAAACCACTGTGCAGTAGCATGGTTTCTTGGACCGTATTGGAATGGTGTATTGGGGGCATTTACAATGTCAAATCAATGTGAAAATCATTGAGCACTGGATTTATAGTACTGAAGGTTTATGTCTGCGTGTGTCTGTCTGCTTTATGGGTAAATAACAGGGCGTGAGTTTAATCACTGTGTACTACAGTCAATGTGCAGTACTCCTCAGTGAATCTTTCAGACTGTATTTCCATTCAGATCAAATACAGATACTGTACATTCACTGACTTGTGATGGTTAAAAGAGTAGTTAGTGTGACAGTTATGGGTCATTAAAGGTCACATCCATGCTGTGAAGATCACTGTTGTAATCAGAAAATCTCCCCCATCTGTGTGAGAGTCACTAATCTTTATGTCGGGAAACTGCAGAGTTTCAGTGTGCTAATAACTTCAGATGGCCATTTCATTTACAGAGCTGATAAATGACATCTGGACTCAGTGTGCCAAAGGTGTAGTTTACAGTGAATGTATGTGAATGTGTGTGAAGCTGGTTGCAGTCTGGGTGTAAAAATAATCGTTTGTTTGAGTTGTTGTAGTCAGACTCTCTGTTTGTGTATGCTTGTCTGTAGTTGGGTGAGTTTGTGTTGGACGTCGCCAGTAACATGATGCAGGTTGATGAACATGTTCTCTGGATGGCTCAGGACGAGGCTCGTGCCTGCACACGTATCGTCCAGTGTGTGGAACGTGTTGCAGATATTGTGCTTGATGCCAACACACCTGTCATTTCAAAGGTAATGCTCTGATTCAGGCCTTCCAAAGTTTTAAAGAGTAAAAATTAACTTTGAAATAATAACTGAATATTCTGTCAGACATCAAAGCTTTGACATGCGTAAGAGTTGAGGAAACATTCTGGGAAGGGAACTTTTGCTCTAAAACATTTATACACACAGTCTGTAGGAAATCAGCTATGGGTGGATTCCAGGTGATTCCACGACCATAGAAACATTTGGCTAAACCCGTCATCATGACGGGCTGTTAGTTACTCTGTCTAAATCTGTAACCTACATGATCAGTTAATGGAGTCTTTGTTTAGTCTTTTTATAGTTTTGTTATAATCAGTCCTTGACTCATTCGGGAGTTTCTCATACAATGAGTGATGTTTATTTTCCAACAAGCAATTAATGTGAGGAAAGTAGGTCATAATCTCTCTCTCTCTCTCTCTCTCTCTCTCTCTCTCTCTCTCTCTCTCTCTCTCTCTCTCTCTCTCTGTCTCTCCCTCTCTCTTCCTCTCTCTCTTTTCCTTTCTCTCTCTATCTGTCCCTCTCTCTGTTTCTCCCTTCCCCCCCTCTCTTTCTGTCTGCCTCTCTCTCTCTCTCTCTCCCTTTCTCTCTCTCTTTTCTTTCTACCCCCTTTCCTCCATCTCTCTCTGTGTCTCTTTCTCTCTCTTTTCTGTCTTTCTCCCCCATCTCTCTCTTCCTTCCCCCCTTCCTCCTTCTCTCTTCTGTCTCTCTCTCTCTCTTCTGTCTCTCTCTGTCTCTCTCTCTGTTCTGTCTCTCTCTCTCTTTTTTCTGTCTCTCTCCCCTTCTCTCTCTTCCTTTCCCCCCCTTCCTCCCTCTCTCTCTGTCTCTCTCTCGATCTGTCTCTTCTTTCTCCCCCCTTCCTCCCTCTCTCTTCTTTCTCTCCCCTTCCTCCCTCTCTCTGACTCTCTCTCTTTCTCTCTTTCCTCTCTCTCTCTCTGTCTGTTGCTGTAGGTCTCTCCTAACATTGCTCTGAAGGCTTTTTTGATCCATTCAGCTGGTGCTGCGGGTTTATTGTGCACTGTGGTGCTACGTTCGGCTCTAGCGCCCCCTGTGACTGATGCTGGTGGTACTGGGTCAGAGCAGAACACCATGCTCAACTTCAGATGTCACACTGTCAATGTCTCAGGGTTGCCCATGGGTCAACTTATCCAGGTAAGAGTCATGACTTCAACACAACCACTCAGACATTCTGTCATCTGTCATTTAAACACTCAATTTAACTTTCATCCAAATTGCTTTGACACTGATTTTGTGAAACGCACCTCAGTCAAATAGGTAAAATAGGCTAGATTTCTTTTGTTAGTAGTTAATTCTCGCTGGTTAAAAAGGACAATTCTGTTCAATTCTGTTTAGATATCAAGAGCTGATTTTAATCTACAAAAGAAAAAACCGTTATGTTAAATGGCATAGACTTCAAGGTAGAGATAAATGTAATTTACACTAATGTCTTCACCAGGAATTCTTAATTACATGTTGATACTGGTCTACATCTGGTCTGTTTACCGGTTTCTATAGTATTCTGTTTGTTAATTAGTCACTTGCTTCAGTTCTCTGCAGTAACGTAATGTCACGGGTTCTGATTAAGGACTAAATGGTGACACAATCTCAATGTAACCTTATTTTTAAGGTATATTTTTGGGCCTTTTATGCCTTTATTGGACAGGAGTGCATGTTGCGTGCGTTGTGTGTAAATGTTCTTTTCTATTTCAGTGGGAGTGATTTGATTGGATCTGATAGCTATAGTTTTTTGGTCTATGGCTTTAACCAATCTCCATGTGTGGGAGTGTCTGGGACATGAGGATGTGTGTTCGACTGTTGATAATACTGCAGGAGTTTCCTGAACCCGCTCAGCAGTAATAATGTGTGTAGAATTCAGATACACAGACAGTATGCTAGAGAACTGCCAGCTGCTCATTAGCTCAACGATCTACACAGTCTTCCAGGACAGAAAGAACTTTTATTATGGATCTCCTGATGAGAGAGGAGACTTTACATGAGAGAGCAGACTCTGTCCCAGCTTAGATCAATCTGAACTGCTTATTAAAGGGATTTTGTTTGTGGTATTGTTATTGATAATTTGATATAGCTGTGTTAATATAGAACTCAACTGTGTGTGCTCACGTGTGTGTGTGTGCTCTGACAACAAGTGTGTGTGTGCATTTGTATATATTGACTCATTCAGTCATATTTTAGATTAAATTTTATATTTAGTTTTGTGTCTATTAGCTTTCAAATCAGGACAAAATAATAATGGAGATGAATTACTTTTGATTTGTAAAATATGTGTAATTTATAATTATAATTGCTATAGGAAATAAAACATTTCGGTCACACCAGCCCTCTGTACTGAACTTTTCATGAGAAAAAGTTTCATGATGTGCGTGTGTGTGTGTGCGTGTGTGTGACAGAGAGAGAGAGAGACGGAGACAGAGAGAGAGAGAGACGGAGACAGAGACAGAGACAGAGAGAGACGGAGACGGAGACAGAGAGAGACGGAGACGGAGACAGAGAGAGACGGAGACAGAGAGAGAGAGACGGAGACAGAGAGAGAGAGAGACGGAGACAGAGAGAGAGAGAGACGGAGAGAGAGAGAGAGACGGAGAGAGAGAGAGAGAGAGACGGAGAGAGAGAGAGAGACGGAGAGAGAGAGAGAGACGGAGAGAGAGAGAGAGAGGAGAGAGAGAGAGAGAGAGAGAGAGAGAGAGAGAGAGAGAGAGAGAGACGGAGAGAGAGAGAGAGAGACGGAGAGAGAGAGACGGAGAGAGAGAGACGGAGAGAGAGAGAGAGACGGAGAGAGAGAGAGACAGAGAGAGAGAGAGACAGAGAGAGAGAGAGACAGAGAGAGAGACAGAGAGAGAGACAGAGAGAGAGACAGAGAGAGAGACAGAGAGAGAGACAGAAGGTCTATATGAGTTCTTCATTTACATCTGCGTTTGCCTGTTTTTACACAGTGTTTATTGTCTTCCCCCAGTGTTTAGGTCATTCACATCTGCAGAGGTGCATTAAAAATGTATCCTGCATCTCTCTGCATGGCCTCACCTGCACCGGCTCTCTGAAGCAAACAGAGAAACACTCTGAATGCTAAAACACTGCCAGTGTTTCATCTCCACTTCGCTGGAGAGACACAGATCCACCATCAGGCTGGTCAAAAGGGAAGCAGAGAGAGAGTTACACTTGGTCTTCTGTCAACAGCCGCTCACAGAATCAGAAACATCAGGCATGTCTATCCATTACTGATCCCTGAGGACTGAATTAGACAGTAACATCTTGTTACATTTAACTGCTGTTCTCCAGAGCTGGAGATTTCAGACCGCACAGTTTAGTTTAGTCTGCACAAGCAGCGAGTTCACAACACATCACTGTGGTGTTGTTAATCTCAGACGACATGGCCACAATTTTTTTTATTAATCGGTTTTGACCTAAACCCGTGAACATTAATATGTTTCCTAGAACCGGATTAAACCATGAGAGCTGAACATTGAACTATAGAAACGCACTGATCTCTGTGAAGAACTTTGCTGGGACTTTTGCCATTATTTAATTGTGTCAGGGGTGGAAGTGATGGTGGAGAGCTGTGTTCTCAGCTGTTTATGAGTGTCACTACAACATCCAAAGTATGACAAGAAAGATTTTAATCTTCTGATTCTAGCCGCTCTGTCATATTTATAATCTCATCATACACACATACTCACACACACTCAACACTACCGGCTGGGACAGCAAAACCTTGCTAGGCTTTGAAGCATGCACACACACACACATTATTAGTGAGGTCATTCCATAGACTTCCATTGAATTTATAACACAATGACAAATACAGCTATCTTTGTGAGGACATTCAGTGACACAGTCTCTAGTCATCAGGTGTTTTAACATGTAGAGTGTCGTCACAGCAGAATAAGGCAGTGAGGTCTGTCACAGCTAGTTTCTCTGGACATGTGATGGAAAACATGTTAATACACTGTGTATCTGGGAATAAAAACTGAATTCTTAGCTGAGTCAAATCCAGTGTTTTTGTGTAATTGGTGTTTCAGACCTCTGTGTCACGGCTACAGGCTGCATGGTAACAAGTGCAGTTCATGTTAACATTTATTCTCGGCAATAAAGACCATATTCTAAACTTCTTTCAATCATTCTGTAAAACTGAGAGCAAAACAGACAGACAAAAGATATTGTAAGAAATGTCTCTGTGGTTTGTGTCCATACAAAAGAAATCAGTGGGTGCCACTGTTGTTTGTGTTACCAACATACTTCAAAATCTCTTCTTTTGTGTTCCTCAGGAGCCAAAAAAAATCATACAGGTTTGGAATGACATGAGAGTGGGTAAATGATGAAAGTATGGTAAAGTATGATGATATAAATTATGATAAAGTACATTTATTACACTCAGAAAAGACAAATGCAGGTATTTAAAAGACCTCAGGCAGTTTCTTCACTGACTCCCTAACAGACGTGTCTGTAAGACACTTTGAGCTGATGACATGCTGAGAAGCTAATGGAGGAAAATCAAACTTTTCAAATGCCATTCTATTCTAATTAAATTCTGTTATCATTGACTCCCCTCATGTGCTTGTAAATGCATATAACGATCAAATCTTTTTTGTGAACATTTAAAAATCATGATCAAGTTTTACATGACTCAGATATTCAATATTATATGATAATATATTATATTATACATATTATATTATACAATAACATATTATTGGATCATAATTGCTGTGAAGTGTAGCACTCACTATAGCCACTCTAGCAAAGGAAGTTCGGCCTTCCAGTAAAAAGAACCAATCATCAGTCTGTAATGATGTAAAATGTAATCAGTCTGGGGTTGTGAGGTACTTGGCAGCCTTTGCCTGCAGTAGCAACACCAAAAGTGTTTTTAAACAATTTGAACTCTTAGATTTTAGAGATATTGGTTTTCCCTCATTCAAGTGGATAGGACCCGGTCTTTCATGACTGAAATAGCTGATACTGTGGCTGTGGCATGAGGTGTTTTTTTTTTGAGTTTTTGCTGAAACTCTTTTAACAAAAGGGTTAGGGTTTCCTGCAAAACCTCCTTCTGCTGAATTGATACATCTCAACAGTCTTAATTTCAGTTGGAAATCTTCATGAAGTTGGTAAATAATGTTTGCAGGCTCCTGAATGCTTTTTCACCTCCCATGTGAGGTTGCCCTTTTCTGAAACCAGCAGAATATTACTTATTCATGGGCTTTTTCATTTGATGATCTTCATTAATCAGGGTAAAGCTGTCAGTGAGGAACAGTGTTGAGATGAGACATCCACAGAGTTCCTGAAGTTTAGAAGCACAGCTCTGTTTCCTCTGAATGTCACCAGTGTGGAGATGCGACTGCATCATCGTGACAGATCTCTGATGAGGGACTGCTGTGATGTTTCATTCTGGTCCTCTTGGGAAGATCTTACAAACATGGAAGTGATTAAGGTTTGATGTGTGTCCACATCTTTCTGGCAACATTTTTGGAGTGAAAACTGAATTAATTTATTTAACTTTCTTTCTTCCCCATTTGCTGACAAATTCTTTTTGCAATAAAGCCACAGAATGAGGAGCAGCGCGTGCAGATGAGGTGTGTGAAAGGTGCGTTGTTATTTAATAGTTCTTCACATGGCATTGTGAGAGCTTGGAGGGGGTCACAGAGATGTTTCAGGATGATCACAATACTTTGTCCTGATCTGTTGTTGGAGGCCTTAAAACATGTTTTGAGGGTGTGGTCACTGTGAGCTCTTGCTGCTTCACAGAAGTTGCTGAGCAGCTCTCATCAGGGAATTGCTAGAGATCATTGTGAAGTAGCTGTTTTTTTGGAAACAAACTGAAGTCAGATGACTTTTGGAATAATGAACAGTCTGGTACTTAATTGCTTTTTATATTTAGTTTGTGTTCTTGTATTTCTGTTTCTTTAATTTGCCGGAGTTTTCTCTCTGGATGTAGAATACAGCTGTAGATATTGAACTGGTGTTGAGTTGTTGAGGACAGACATGTGAATATAATCTCTTCTGTTGTTTTAGTTTTTTAAGGTAACTTTTGTTTGTTAGTGCTGCACTCTCAAAGGGAAAGTTTTCCCACCTAAGAGCTTTATTTCGGAATACACCCCAGAATCTGATGCATCTTATAAAAGTACCTAACTAAAGGTGCTACACTCCTGCCAGAAGGTTTAAAAATACCCACAGTGCACTGCAGCAAGATCAGCCAATCTATTTACAGCGAGGTTATGATGTTACAAGAGTTTTGTTTTCAATAAATCACTTTATATTCTACTCTGCTGGGTTTGTGCAAGCTGTGTTAACAAAGTTTGTTTGGTGGAGTTTTTAAGAATAAAAGCTTCTACATCTGAAAACCATCTCTCTGTGAGAAAAAAAACATATCTACATATTTTACCCTACTGGGTATGTATTGAGCGGAAATGTTCACAATAGACATGTGACAGTACATTGACAGTATATTATGGGGTGTACACAGACTTTGAATTGTGATTCAATCAGACTGTTTCTGGTGTGTCTTTTAAAGGTAGGGCAGGCAATTTCAGAGGAGCTAGCAATAGCACCCAGCTATGAAAACATAAGATCTCTCTTCAGAGCGCATTCAG
Source organism: Chromobotia macracanthus (assembly GCA_036877525.1). NCBI lineage: Eukaryota > Metazoa > Chordata > Actinopteri > Cypriniformes > Botiidae > Chromobotia > Chromobotia macracanthus. The sequence continues at coordinate 6,974,584 of JAZGTH010000070.1, read as the reverse complement.
ACTTTATAGATTTATGTAAGTACATCATTTATCACTCTTCAGTATTGTTTTCAAGAAGGATTTGACCTGATGTCATTTATGTGCCTTCTGGTTTTGAGCATATGGTGATTGACAGTAATGATTCTTTTGAACATTTTCACCCAGTGCATGACAGAACCCACCTGATAGGTCAACTACTTCTCATGTACCCTGATTTCTCTCTTTTAATTGGTTGATTGTTGGTTTTAAATGGTGGTGTGTAGAATTTAAGGGATTTATTCCTATTATGGAAAACGTTTGTATGAATCCCAACAAACAAAATAAGTCATCAATATTTTTGAGGACATCTGTAAATTTACTGTAATTTAAAATTCTTTCAAAAGGCAGGGAGTGCAGAAGACTTTTATTTTGATACACATAAACAGGTGAGCGCAGGAAACCTGTTGGGAGACTGTGCTGAATAATCTACTCTGTTAGAGAAGAAGGATTTTAACCTTTGGCTTTAAATGTCATATTTTTGTGAAATAGTAATGATTAGTTTTGAACGTGGTGACATCCACTTGTGTTTGTTTATTTCATTATTTTTCTCTGAGGGGATGTTGTGACTTGTTTGGATCTAGTTTGCCATTGTAGTTGTGAAGCACAAATCATCAGTCAAGCATCAGAGTCTCAAGAGTTCACACAGCACATGAATGTTTGATGACTGTCTGCATAACTGGAAAAGATTTTCTTGATCTCTTTATCAAATTTTACACAACCTCATTGTTAAAATCAGGTAACAGGTCGAAAATACATGTTTGTGCAATAATTTGGTCCTAAATTGTATGGTATAACAAAGTCAACTGTGATTGGTTACTTCATGAGTCACTTCCTGTATGAGTGGGTGGTTCTTGGCCAGTTGAAGAGAACTGAAATTACTTACTGCTTTAGTTGCTTTTAAAGATAAAAGTCATGTGATTGATTTTAGACCAGTTGTGTTTTGTATCTTGTACCATTGATAAAAAAATTAAATTAAGAGTAAAATCAGATGCAGGTCTGGACTAGATTTCAGATATTGTTCAGGTTTTGTACCACGTTTGAAAGTTGCCAAATCAGACATAGATTAAAAATCTGATCTTTCATGTGCACACATGTAGACCTTAATGAATCCATCAGTGTACGGGTGGAGGCGCTTGTACGGGTGGAGGCGTTTGTACGGATCCTTTATATCAGTGAGACTTCTCCAGGGAGATCAATCAGGAAAGCCTGTTTTACAAGCCCTGGTTCAGCTGCACTGATCACAACCTTGTTTGTGTTAAATGAGGGATGGAGAAATAGCAACCAGGAGTTTGTGAGATTGAGGTGTGGTTGGTGTTGGACCAGACAGATGACCAAACGATATGCAGTAAAAGTTGATTAGCTGTTGCCTTTATAAGGGATTCATAAAAGAGCAGAATGACTGTGAGTGTTTTTGAGATGGCGTTCATTTGAAATGCACCAATCAGAGACAGAGATGCTGCATGTGATCACACGTATTAAGAGCTGTTTGGCTCGTTGGGTTTCTCAGAATCACTCTTTCATCATGAAGGTCAGAAGGTGTTACATGTGTAAGGACGTGTGAGTGCTATGAGCTGGAGGAACATGATAAGGAACACAGCAAAGTCATAGAGATGAAGTGGAATAATGTTCTGGTTACCAGATATAGAGCAATTATTGGTGTGCTGATGAAAAGCCCTTAAAGGGAAGGTTCACCCCAAAAGAAGATACTCCGGTTGAAGATACAGTCCAATGGGCTGTTGTCCTCCAAGAAGAATCACCCATGAGGACAGGGTGTCATAGCAACAGTGAAGCATCATTTGTCATTAGCGTATATCTCTCAAACTCACCAGTGGGACTGAGTTGGCAGAAGAGATGTGTGCGGGTTAGATAAGCAGGTGACCTTCTATCAGATCTTAAGTTAATATTCATAACAGTAACAGGGAGATGTCAAGTTGTGTCCTGAACATTTGTGTGTATCTGTGTGATTTACCACTGATAAAATGATCCGAATATTGTGCTTGTTTAGCATGTAATGCAGTAGAACCATTTAATTGTATTTCTTAATGAAGTTGCAAATCTTCTCACAACCTTCTTGTGTTGTTTAGCTGCTGTTTGTTTTTGTTTGTTTTGAAATGCTTTCGCTGTTCCTGCACATTTTTTATACTGTTCTGCATCAACACACTGATCATTAGATCTTATTGGCATATATTTGTGGCGTGAAGTGCGTTTGTATGTGTGTATAATGGCATGCGTCCACATCCATATGGTTTTCTGTTTTTACAGTATTTTTTATACTGTAACACGTAGTGACATCATGTTTAATGGATTGATCTTACAAAATGGTTTTGTTATTAGATGGTTCACTGGGTTTTAGGCTTTTGTTTAGACACAGTATTCCCAGTGTGAGTGAAGGAGGGGCACTGTTCTTCTGCAAGTGTGTATGTTAAATGTGTATGTGAGGAGCACTTCCAGTATAAAATCTGTAATTGAGCTCTGATCTGCACCTGTGGAGATGTTGGTCTGATGAATGATGTTGAACGAGCAATCATCAGTGTCAAAAACAGTCTGAAAGAATACAGAATGTACAGTTGTGATAGGCGAAAAGAAACATGTTAGAATGAATAAAACAGAGCTCTTTACTGGATGTTTTATTACACTATTTTTAATACCGACCCTCTGGAAATGATCAGCCCAAACACAGCCGACACGTTACGGCCCGAACACAAACACAAACACAAACACAGCCGACACGTTACGGCCCAAACACAAACACAAACACAGCCGACACGTTACGGCCCGAACACAAACACAAACACAAACACAGCCGACACGTTACAGCTCAGACACACACAAACACAGCCGACACGTTACAGCTCAGACACAAACACAACCGCAAACACGATCACAGCTCAGACACAAACACAGCCGACACGTACAACACAAACACAAACACAGCCGACACGTTACAGCCCAAACACAAACAGTCAAACACAAAACAGCCAGACACAATGTTACGGCCCAACACAATACAGCTCAAACACAGCCGACACGTTACAGCTCAAACACAAACACGACCGTTACAGCTCAAACACAAACAGTCGACACGTTACAGCTCAGACACAAACACAGCCGACACGTTACAGCCAGACACAAACACAGCCGACACGTTACAGCTCAGACACAAACACAGCCGACACGTTACAGCAACACAGACACAAACACAGCCGACACGTTACAGCCCGGACACAAACACAAACACAGCCGACACGTTACAGCCAGACACAAACACAGCCGGACACGTTACGGCACAGACACAAACACAAACACAGCCGACACGTTACAGCCCAGACACAAACACAATCACAAACACAGCCGACACAAACACGGCCGAACACAAACACAGACACAAACACAGTCGACACGTTACAGCTCAAACACAAACACAAACGACAAACACAGCCGAACACAGTTACGGCCCGATACAGCAAACACAAACACAGTCGACACGTTACAGCTCAAACACAAACACAAACACAAACGTACAGCCAAACACAAACACAGCCAACACAAACACCAAACACAAACACAGCCGACACGTTACAGCTCAAACACAAACACAAACGACAGCTCAGACACAAACACAGTCGACACGGCTCAGACACAAACACAGTCGACACTACAGCTCAGACACAAACACAGCCGACACGTTACGGCTCAGACACAAACAAACACAGCCGACACGTTACAGCTCAGACACAAACACAGCCGACACGTTACAGCTCAGACACAAACACAGCCGACACGTTACAGCTCAGACACAAACACAGCCGACACGTTACAGCTCAGACACAAACACAGCCGACACGTTACAGCTCAAACACAAACACAGTCGACACGTTACAGCTCAAACACAAACACAGTCGACACGTTACAGCTCAGACACAAACACAGCCGACACGTTACAGCTCAGACACAAACACAGCCGACACGTTACAGCTCAGACACAAACACAGCCGACACGTTACAGCTCAGACACAAACACAGTCGACACGTTACAGCTCAGACACAAACACAGTCGACACGTTACAGCTCAGACACAAACACAGTCGACACGTTACAGCTCAGACACAAACACAGTCGACACGTTACAGCTCAGACACAAACACAGTCGACACGTTACAGCTCAGACACAAACACAGTCGACACGTTACAGCTCAGACACAAACACAGTCGACACGTTACAGCTCAAACACAGTCGACACGTTACAGCTCAAACACAGTCGACACGTTACAGCTCAAACACAAACACAGTCGACACGTTACAGCTCAAACACAAACACAGTCGACACGTTACAGCTCAAACACAAACACAGTCGACACATTACAGCTCAAACACAGTCGACACATTACAGCTCAAACACAAACACAGTCGACACATTACAGCTCAAACACAGTCGACACATTACAGCTCAAACACAGTCGACACGTTACAGCTCAGACACAAACACAGTCGACACGTTACAGCTCAAACACAAACACAGTCGACACATTACAGCTCAGACACAAACACAGTCGACACATTACAGCTCAAACACAAACACAGTCGACACATTACAGCTCAGACACAAACACAGTCGACACATTACAGCTCAAACACAAACACAGTCGACACATTACAGCTCAAACACAGTGACATTAAAACACAGTCGACACATTACAGCTCAAACACAGTCCAATACAGCCAAACACAGTCGACACATTACAGCTCAAACACAAACACAGTCGACACATTACAGCTCAGACACAAACACAGTCGACACATTACAGCTCAGACACAAACACAGTCGACACATTACAGCTCAAACACAAACACAGTCGACACATTACAGCTCAAACACAGTCGACATGTTACAGCTCAAACACAGTCGACACGTTACAGCTCAGACACAAACACAGTCGACACGTTACAGCTCAAACACAAACACAGTCGACACGTTACAGCTCAAACACAAACACAGTCGACACGTTACAGCTCAAACACAAACACAGTCGACACGTTACAGCTCAAACACAGTCGACACATTACAGCTCTCTGCAGGTGTGTAATGGCTCGCTGCTCTTATTCGGAGTGCAGGATCAGAGTGTGACAGCAGCCCGCACAGCAGCGCATCGTCCGCCTGTTTAACAGCCCTCCTCTCCGCTTTCAGAGCACGGTGGCCATCGCCTCCATTCATTTCCCGCTGGCTGCTGCGCGGTCTGTGGAAAACTCCACCTGCAAGCTGCAGCTCGTCGTCTTCCGCAATGGAAAACTGTTTCCTTGTACGGGAAATTCGTCAAATCTTGCGGATGATGGGAAGCGCAGAAGCGTCTCGACACCAGTTGCGTTCACCAAATTAGGTAAGATTGAAATCTTTCCCTCCATCCGTGTTTATTGCCAACACACCCAACAGGGTTAATAACATTGCGCTTGATCACATGTGCATTTATTAATCGGTTGGGATGTGTTGCAGGCATTTGTCTTGAACGTGACGTCACGAGCATCAGTCGTATTGCATGCACGATGTTGCAACAGTTGCATTGCATTTCGCGCGTTCACACGCGCGCGTTATTTACCTTTAACTAAAGCAATAAGATTCCGCGTTATTTACCTTTAACTAAAGCAATAAGATTCCGCGTTATTTACCTTTAACTAAAGCAATAAGCTTCCGCGTTATTTACCTTTAACTAAAGCAATAAGATTCCGCGTTATTTACCTTTAACTAAAGCAATAAGATTCCGCGTTATTTACCTTTAACTAAAGCAATAAGATTCCGCGTTATTTACCTTTAACTAAAGCAATAAGATTCCGCGTTATTTACCTTTAACTAAAGCAATAAGATTCCGCGTTATTTACCTTTAACTAAAGCAATAAGATTCCGCGTTATTTACCTTTAACTAAAGCAATAAGATTCCGCGTTATTTACCTTTAACTAAAGCAATAAGATTCCGCGTTAATTACCTTTAACTAAAGCAATAAGATTCCGCGTTATTTACCTTTAACTAAAGCAATAAGATTCCGCGTTATTTACCTTTAACTAAAGCAATAAGATTCCGCGTTATTTACCTTTAACTAAAGCAATAAGATTCCGCGTTATTTACCTTTAACTAAAGCAATAAGATTCCGCGTTATTTACCTTTAACTAAAGCAATAAGATTCCGCGTTAATTACCTTTAACTAAAGCAATAAGATTCCGCGTTATTTACCTTTAACTAAAGCAATAAGATTCCGCGTTATTTACCTTTAACTAAAGCAATAAGATTACGCGTTATTTACCTTTAACTAAAGCAATAAGATTCCGCGTTAATTACCTTTAACTAAAGCAATAAGATTCCGCGTTATTTACCTTTAACTAAAGCAATAAGATTCCGCGTTATTTACCTTTAACTAAAGCAATAAGATTCCGCGTTAATTACCTTTAACTAAAGCAATAAGATTCCGCGTTAATTACCTTTAACTAAAGCAATAAGATTCCGCGTTATTTACCTTTAACTAAAGCAATAAGATTCCGCGTTATTTACCTTTAACTAAAGCAATAAGATTCCGCGTTATTTACCTTTAACTAAAGCAATAAGATTCCGCGTTATTTACCTTTAACTAAAGCAATAAGATTCCGCGTTATTTACCTTTAACTAAAGCAATAAGCTTCAACACACTGATCATTAGATCTTAATGGCGTATATTCGTGGCTCACTGAAGTGCGTGTTTGTGAAGTGTTTCTGTGTGTTTGTAATGGCTTATCTTTTCTATGGATGTCGCTCTGTAACACTTCAGGACTTTGAGTCTGGCTGTTGCTTGACGCAGTGTGTTGCTCTCGGGTGTAGATGGGTGTAGCCGCGGGAGCGGGCAGCCTGTTACAGTCGCTCTTCGACACTTCTCATCGGGTGTGGACCCCACCGCAGCATACTGGGATTTTGACCTGCTGGATGGACACGGCGGCTGGAGGGAGGAAGGGTGCCACATAACGGGCTCCGGACACGACACGACCACCATCCGCTGCGCGCCCCGCAGCAACCTCGCCGTGCTCATGGTAATGTGACCCAGGAGTTCTTTGAAGGTCATTTACTTCTTTCCAGTAAAGTCCACTCTTTATAAGTACCAGATCAGATTGCCATGAACTTTGCTATTATTGAGTAGATCACAAGTACAGAACCAGTAAAATAAAGTGTAAACATTGTATTTTCAAAGGATGTTATGGTACAAGTGGTATGAGGTATAAATGACAAAGACCAAGTCCAGTGCCGCTGACCAAGACAGTAAGTGTATTAATAATAATGAAGTATAATGACAAATAGCATTGTCTCTAAATATAGAAAACCAGTGTGTTTGACAACACCACAATGTTTTTAATACGGAGATTTCAACTTTTTCGTGAACCGTTCTTGGAGAGTGTAAAATGGTGCAGCCAGCGGTAAAGACGTGCTGGTGACTGAAAGGTTGTGGTTCGAAGCTCACTCGCAGTTACCCGAGCAGCCCTGCGCCTGTGATGTGTTTGTCTGTCAGTGTGAGGAGCAGCTCTGACTGAGTGAGTGAGTGAGTGAGTGAGTGCACTGTGTGAGGAGCAGCTCTGACTGAGTGAGTGAGTGAGTGAGTGAGTGAGTGAGTGAGTGAGTGCACTGTGTGAGGAGCAGCTCTGACTGAGTGAGTGAGTGAGTGAGTGAGTGAGTGAGTGCACTGTGTGAGGAGCAGCTCTGAGTGAGTGAGTGAGTGAGTGAGTGCACTGTGTGAGGAGCAGCTCCGACTGAGTGAGTGAGTGAGTGAGTGAGTGAGTGCACTGTGTGAGGAGCAGCTCTGACTGAGTGAGTGACTGCACTGTGTGAGGAGCAGCTCTGACTGAGTGAGTGAGTGAGTGCACTGTGTGAGGAGCAGCTCCGACTGAGTGAGTGACTGCACTGTGTGAGGAGCAGCTCTGACTGAGTGAGTGAGTGCACTGTGTGAGGAGCAGCTCTGACTGAGTGAGTGAGTGAGTGCACTGTGTGAGGAGCAGCTCTGACTGAGTGAGTGAGTGAGTGAGTGCACTGTGTGAGGAGCAGCTCTGACTGAGTGAGTGAGTGAGTGAGTGCACTGTGTGAGGAGCAGCTCTGACTGAGTGAGTGAGTGAGTGAGTGAGTGAGTGAGTGAGTGCACTGTGTGAGGAGCAGCTCTGACTGAGTGAGTGAGTGAGTGAGTGAGTGAGTGCACTGTGTGAGGAGCAGCTCTGACTGAGTGAGTGAGTGAGTGAGTGCACTGTGTGAGGAGCAGCTCTGAGTGAGTGAGTGAGTGAGTGAGTGAGTGAGTGAGTGAGTGCACTGTGTGAGGTGGAGCTCTGACTAAGTGAGTGAGTGAGTGAGTGAGTGCACTGTGTGAGGAGCAGCTCTGACTGAGTGAGTGAGTGAGTGAGTGAGTGAGTGAGTGCACTGTGTGAGGAGCAGCTCTGACTGAGTGAGTGAGTGCACTGTGTGAGGAGCAGCTCTGACTGAGTGAGTGAGTGAGTGCACTGTGTGAGGAGCAGCTCTGACTGAGTGAGTGAGTGAGTGCACTGTGTGAGGAGCAGCTCTGAGTGAGTGAGTGAGTGCACTGTGTGAGGAGCAGCTCTGACTAAGTGAGTGAGTGAGTGAGTGAGTGCACTGTGTGAGGAGCAGCTCTGACTGAGTGAGTGAGTGCACTGTGTGAGGAGCAGCTCTGACTGAGTGAGTGAGTGAGTGAGTGAGTGAGTGCACTGTGTGAGGAGCAGCTCTGAGTGAGTGAGTGAGTGAGTGAGTGCACTGTGTGAGGAGCAGCTCCGACTGAGTGAGTGACTGCACTGTGTGAGGAGCAGCTCTGACTGAGTGAGTGACTGCACTGTGTGAGGAGCAGCTCTGACTGAGTGAGTGAGTGAGTGCACTGTGTGAGGAGCAGCTCTGACTGAGTGAGTGAGTGAGTGCACTGTGTGAGGAGCAGCTCTGAGTGAGTGAGTGAGTGAGTGCACTGTGTGAGGAGCAGCTCTGAGTGAGTGAGTGAGTGAGTGCACTGTGTGAGGAGCAGCTCCGACTGAGTGAGTGAGTGAGTGCACTGTGTGAGGAGCAGCTCCGACTGAGTGAGTGAGTGAGTGAGTGAGTGCACTGTGTGAGGAGCAGCTCCGACTGAGTGAGTGAGTGAGTGAGTGAGTGCACTGTGTGAGGAGCAGCTCTGAGTGAGTGAGTGAGTGAGTGAGTGCACTGTGTGAGGAGCAGCTCTGACTGAGTGAGTGAGTGAGTGAGTGAGTGAGTGCACTGTGTGAGGAGCAGCTCTGACTGAGTGAGTGAGTGCACTGTGTGAGGAGCAGCTCTGACTGAGTGAGTGAGTGAGTGAGTGAGTGAGTGCACTGTGTGAGGAGCAGCTCTGACTGAGTGAGTGAGTGCACTGTGTGAGGAGCAGCTCTGACTGAGTGAGTGAGTGCACTGTGTGAGGAGCAGCTCTGACTGAGTGAGTGAGTGCACTGTGTGAGGAGCAGCTCTGACTGAGTGAGTGAGTGAGTGCACTGTGTGAGGAGCAGCTCTGACTGAGTGAGTGAGTGAGTGCACTGTGTGAGGAGCAGCTCTGAGTGAGTGAGTGAGTGAGTGAGTGCACTGTGTGAGGAGCAGCTCTGAGTGAGTGAGTGAGTGAGTGCACTGTGTGAGGAGCAGCTCTGACTGAGTGAGTGAGTGAGTGCACTGTGTGAGGAGCAGCTCTGACTGAGTGAGTGAGTGAGTGAGTGCACTGTGTGAGGAGCAGCTCTGACTGAGTGAGTGAGTGAGTGAGTGAGTGCACTGTGTGAGGAGCAGCTCTGAGTGAGTGAGTGAGTGAGTGAGTGAGTGCACTGTGTGAGGAGCAGCTCTGACTGAGTGAGTGAGTGAGTGAGTGAGCTGAGTGAGTGAGTGAGTGCACTGTGTGAGGAGCAGCTCTGACTGAGTGAGTGAGTGCACTGTGTGAGGAGCAGCTCTGACTGAGTGAGTGAGTGAGTGAGTGAGTGCACTGTGTGAGGAGCAGCTCTGACTGAGTGAGTGAGTGAGTGAGTGCACTGTGTGAGGAGCAGCTCTGACTGAGTGAGTGAGTGCACTGTGTGAGGAGCAGCTCTGACTGAGTGAGTGAGTGAGTGAGTGAGTGCACTGTGTGAGGAGCAGCTCGTGACTGAGTGAGTGAGTGAGTGAGTGCACTGTGTGAGGAGCAGCTCTGACTGAGTGAGTGAGTGCACTGTGTGAGGAGCAGCTCTGACTGAGTGAGTGAGTGAGTGAGTGCACTGTGTGAGGAGCAGCTCTGACTGAGTGAGTGAGTGCACTGTGTGAGGAGCAGCTCTGACTGAGTGAGTGAGTGAGTGAGTGAGTGCACTGTGTGAGGAGCAGCTCTGACTGAGTGAGTGAGTGAGTGAGTGAGTGCACTGTGTGAGGAGCAGCTCTGAGTGAGTGAGTGAGTGCACTGTGTGAGGAGCAGCTCTGACTAAGTGAGTGAGTGAGTGAGTGAGTGCACTGTGTGAGGAGCAGCTCTGACTGAGTGAGTGAGTGTCACTGTGTGAGGAGCAGCTCTGACTGAGTGAGTGAGTGCACTGTGTGAGGAGCAGCTCTGACTGAGTGAGTGAGTGCACTGTGTGAGGAGCAGCTCTGACTGAGTGAGTGAGTGAGTGAGTGCACTGTGTGAGGAGCAGCTCTGAGTGAGTGAGTGAGTGAGTGCACTGTGTGAGGAGCAGCTCCGACTGAGTGAGTGAGTGAGTGCACTGTGTGAGGAGCAGCTCTGAGTGAGTGAGTGAGTGAGTGCACTGTGTGAGGAGCAGCTCTGAGTGAGTGAGTGAGTGAGTGCACTGTGTGAGGAGCAGCTCCGACTGAGTGAGTGAGTGCACTGTGTGAGGAGCAGCTCTGACTGAGTGAGTGAGTGCACTGTGTGAGGAGCAGCTCTGACTGAGTGAGTGAGTGAGTGCACTGTGTGAGGAGCAGCTCTGACTGAGTGAGTGAGTGAGTGCACTGTGTGAGGAGCAGCTCTGAGTGAGTGAGTGAGTGAGTGCACTGTGTGAGGAGCAGCTCCGACTGAGTGAGTGAGTGCACTGTGTGAGGAGCAGCTCCGACTGAGTGAGTGAGTGAGTGAGTGCACTGTGTGAGGAGCAGCTCCGACTGACTGAGTGAGTGAGTGAGTGAGTGAGTGAGTGCACTGTGTGAGGAGCAGCTCCGACTGAGTGAGTGAGTGAGTGAGTGAGTGATGAGTGCACTGTGTGAGGAGCAGCTCCGAGTGAGTGAGTGAGTGCACTGTGTGAGGAGCAGCTCTGACTGAGTGAGTGAGTGAGTGCACTGTGTGAGGAGCAGCTCTGAGTGAGTGAGTGAGTGCACTGTGTGAGGAGCAGCTCTGACTGAGTGAGTGAGTGAGTGCACTGTGTGAGGAGCAGCTCCGACTGAGTGAGTGAGTGAGTGAGTGAGTGAGTGCACTGTGTGAGGAGCAGCTCTGACTGAGTGAGTGAGTGAGTGCACTGTGTGAGGAGCAGCTCTGACTGAGTGAGTGAGTGCACTGTGTGAGGAGCAGCTCTGACTGAGTGAGTGAGTGAGTGAGTGCACTGTGTGAGGAGCAGCTCTGACTAAGTGAGTGAGTGAGTGAGTGAGTGCACTGTGTGAGGAGCAGCTCTGACTGAGTGAGTGAGTGCACTGTGTGAGGAGCAGCTCTGACTGAGTGAGTGAGTGAGTGAGTGAGTGCACTGTGTGAGGAGCAGCTCTGAGTGAGTGAGTGAGTGCACTGTGTGAGGAGCAGCTCTGACTAAGTGAGTGAGTGAGTGAGTGAGTGCACTGTGTGAGGAGCAGCTCTGAGTGAGTGAGTGAGTGCACTGTGTGAGGAGCAGCTCTGACTGAGTGAGTGAGTGAGTGCACTGTGTGAGGAGCAGCTCTGACTGAGTGAGTGAGTGAGTGAGTGCACTGTGTGAGGAGCAGCTCTGACTGAGTGAGTGAGTGAGTGAGTGAGTGAGTGCACTGTGTGAGGAGCAGCTCTGACTGAGTGAGTGAGTGCACTGTGTGAGGAGCAGCTCTGACTGAGTGAGTGAGTGCACTGTGTGAGGAGCAGCTCTGACTGAGTGAGTGAGTGAGTGAGTGCACTGTGTGAGGAGCAGCTCTGACTAAGTGAGTGAGTGAGTGAGTGAGTGAGTGCACTGTGTGAGGAGCAGCTCTGACTGAGTGAGTGAGTGCACTGTGTGAGGAGCAGCTCTGACTGAGTGAGTGAGTGAGTGAGTGAGTGTCACTGTGTGAGGAGCAGCTCTGAGTGAGTGAGTGAGTGCACTGTGTGAGGAGCAGCTCTGACTAAGTGAGTGAGTGAGTGAGTGAGTGAGTGCACTGTGTGAGGAGCAGCTCTGACTGAGTGAGTGAGTGCACTGTGTGAGGAGCAGCTCTGACTGAGTGAGTGAGTGCACTGTGTGAGGAGCAGCTCTGACTGAGTGAGTGAGTGAGTGCACTGTGTGAGGAGCAGCTCTGAGTGAGTGAGTGAGTGAGTGAGTGAGTGAGTGAGTGCACTGTGTGAGGAGCAGCTCTGACTGAGTGAGTGAGTGAGTGAGTGCACTGTGTGAGGAGCAGCTCTGAGTGAGTGAGTGCACTGTGTGAGGAGCAGCTCTGAGTGAGTGAGTGAGTGAGTGCACTGTGTGAGGAGCAGCTCTGACTGAGTGAGTGAGTGAGTGAGTGCACTGTGTGAGGAGCAGCTCTGAGTGAGTGAGTGAGTGAGTGCACTGTGTGAGGAGCAGCTCTGACTGAGTGAGTGAGTGAGTGAGTGAGTGAGTGAGTGAGTGAGTGAGTGAGTGAGTGAGTGCACTGTGTGAGGAGCAGCTCTGACTGAGTGAGTGAGTGAGTGAGTGAGTGCACTGTGTGAGGAGCAGCTCTGACTGAGTGAGTGAGTGAGTGCACTGTGTGAGGAGCAGCTCTGACTGAGTGAGTGAGTGAGTGCACTGTGTGAGGAGCAGCTCTGACTGAGTGAGTGAGTGAGTGCACTGTGTGAGGAGCAGCTCTGACTGAGTGAGTGAGTGAGTGCACTGTGTGAGGAGCAGCTCTGACTGAGTGAGTGAGTGAGTGAGTGCACTGTGTGAGGAGCAGCTCTGACTGAGTGAGTGAGTGAGTGAGTGCACTGTGTGAGGAGCAGCTCTGACTGAGTGAGTGAGTGAGTGCACTGTGTGAGGAGCAGCTCTGACTGAGTGAGTGAGTGAGTGCACTGTGTGAGGAGCAGCTCTGACTGAGTGAGTGAGTGCACTGTGTGAGGAGCAGCTCTGACTGAGTGAGTGAGTGCACTGTGTGAGGAGCAGCTCCGACTGAGTGAGTGAGTGAGTGCGTGAGTGCACTGTGTGAGGAGCAGCTCTGACTAAGTGAGTGAGTGAGTGAGTGCACTGTGTGAGGAGCAGCTCTGACTGAGTGAGTGAGTGCACTGTGTGAGGAGCAGCTCTGACTGAGTGAGTGAGTGCACTGTGTGAGGAGCAGCTCTGAGTGAGTGAGTGAGTGCACTGTGTGAGGAGCAGCTCCGACTGAGTGAGTGAGTGAGTGCACTGTGTGAGGAGCAGCTCCGACTGAGTGAGTGAGTGAGTGCACTGTGTGAGGAGCAGCTCTGACTGACTGAGTGAGTGAGTGAGTGAGTGCACTGTGTGAGGAGCAGCTCCGACTGAGTGAGTGAGTGAGTGAGTGCACTGTGTGAGGAGCAGCTCTGACTGAGTGAGTGAGTGCACTGTGTGAGGAGCAGCTCTGACTGAGTGAGTGAGTGCACTGTGTGAGGAGCAGCTCTGACTGAGTGAGTGAGTGCACTGTGTGAGGAGCAGCTCTGAGTGAGTGAGTGAGTGAGTGCACTGTGTGAGGAGCAGCTCCGACTGAGTGAGTGAGTGAGTGAGTGAGTGAGTGCACTGTGTGAGGAGCAGCTCTGAGTGAGTGAGTGAGTGAGTGCACTGTGTGAGGAGCAGCTCTGAGTGAGTGAGTGCACTGTGTGAGGAGCAGCTCTGAGTGAGTGAGTGCACTGTGTGAGGAGCAGCTCTGAGTGAGTGAGTGAGTGAGTGCACTGTGTGAGGAGCAGCTCCGACTGAGTGAGTGAGTGAGTGCACTGTGTGAGGAGCAGCTCTGACTGAGTGAGTGAGTGAGTGCACTGTGTGAGGAGCAGCTCCGACTGAGTGAGTGAGTGAGTGCACTGTGTGAGGAGCAGCTCTGACTGACTGAGTGAGTGAGTGAGTGAGTGCACTGTGTGAGGAGCAGCTCCGACTGAGTGAGTGAGTGAGTGAGTGCACTGTGTGAGGAGCAGCTCTGACTGAGTGAGTGAGTGCACTGTGTGAGGAGCAGCTCTGACTGAGTGAGTGAGTGCACTGTGTGAGGAGCAGCTCTGGCTGAGTGAGTGAGTGCACTGTGTGAGGAGCAGCTCTGAGTGAGTGAGTGAGTGAGTGAGTGCACTGTGTGAGGAGCAGCTCTGACTGAGTGAGTGAGTGAGTGAGTGAGTGAGTGAGTGAGTGAGTGAGTGAGTGCACTGTGTGAGGAGCAGCTCTGAGTGAGTGAGTGAGTGCACTGTGTGAGGAGCAGCTCTGAGTGAGTGAGTGAGTGCACTGTGTGAGGAGCAGCTCTGAGTGAGTGAGTGAGTGCACTGTGTGAGGAGCAGCTCTGATGGTGAGTGAGTGCACTGTGTGAGGAGCAGCTCTGAGTGAGTGAGTGCACTGTGTGAGGAGCAGCTCTGAGTGAGTGAGTGAGTGAGTGCACTGTGTGAGGAGCAGCTCTGACTGAGTGAGTGAGTGAGTGAGTGAGTGCACTGTGTGAGGAGCAGCTCTGACTGAGTGAGTGAGTGAGTGAGTGAGTGCACTGTGTGAGGAGCAGCTCTGACTGAGTGAGTGAGTGTGAGGAGCAGCTCCGACTGAGTGAGTGAGTGAGTGAGTGCACTGTGTGAGGAGCAGCTCCGACTGAGTGAGTGAGTGAGTGAGTGAGTGAGTGCACTGTGTGAGGAGCAGCTCTGACTGAGTGAGTGAGTGCACTGTGTGAGGAGCAGCTCTGACTGAGTGAGGGAGTGAGTGGTGAGTGAGTGAGTGAGTGAGTGCACTGTGTGAGGAGCAGCTCTGACTGAGTGAGTGAGTGCACTGTGTGAGGAGCAGCTCTGACTGACTGAGTGAGTGAGTGCACTGTGTGAGGAGCAGCTCTGACTGAGTGAGTGAGTGAGTGCACTGTGTGAGGAGCAGCTCCGACTGAGTGAGTGAGTGCACTGTGTGAGGAGCAGCTCCGACTGAGTGAGTGAGTGAGTGAGTGCACTGTGTGAGGAGCAGCTCTGACTGAGTGAGTGAGTGCACTGTGTGAGGAGCAGCTCTGACTGAGTGAGGGAGTGAGGGAGTGAGTGAGTGAGTGAGTGAGTGAGTGCACTGTGTGAGGAGCAGCTCTGACTGAGTGAGTGAGTGCACTGTGTGAGGAGCAGCTCTGACTGAGTGAGTGACTGCACTGTGTGAGGAGCAGCTCTGACTGAGTGAGTGAGTGAGTGCACTGTGTGAGGAGCAGCTCTGAGTGAGTGAGTGAGTGAGTGCACTGTGTGAGGAGCAGCTCTGACTGAGTGAGTGAGTGAGTGCACTGTGTGAGGAGCAGCTCTGAGTGAGTGAGTGAGTGAGTGAGTGAGTGAGTGAGTGAGTGCACTGTGTGAGGAGCAGCTCCGACTGAGTGAGTGAGTGAGTGAATGAGTGAGTGCACTGTGTGAGGAGCAGCTCTGAGTGAGTGAGTGAGTGAGTGAGTGAGTGAGTGCACTGTGTGAGGAGCAGCTCTGACTGAGTGAGTGAGTGAGTGCACTGTGTGAGGAGCAGCTCTGACTGAGTGAGTGAGTGAGTGAGTGAGTGCACTGTGTGAGGAGCAGCTCTGAGTGAGTGAGTGAGTGAGTGCACTGTGTGAGGAGCAGCTCTGACTGAGTGAGTGAGTGAGTGAGTGAGTGCACTGTGTGAGGAGCAGCTCTGACTGAGTGAGTGAGTGAGTGAGTGCACTGTGTGAGGAGCAGCTCCGACTGAGTGAGTGAGTGCACTGTGTGAGGAGCAGCTCTGAGTGAGTGAGTGAGTGCACTGTGTGAGGAGCAGCTCCGACTGAGTGAGTGAGTGAGTGAGTGCACTGTGTGAGGAGCAGCTCTGACTGAGTGAGTGAGTGAGTGAGTGAGTGAGTGCACTGTGTGAGGAGCAGCTCCGACTGAGTGAGTGAGTGCACTGTGTGAGGAGCAGCTCCGACTGAGTGAGTGAGTGCACTGTGTGAGGAGCAGCTCCGACTGAGTGAGTGAGTGCACTGTGTGAGGAGCAGCTCTGACTGAGTGAGTGAGTGCACTGTGTGAGGAGCAGCTCCGACTGAGTGAGTGAGTGCACTGTGTGAGGAGCAGCTCTGACTGAGTGAGTGAGTGAGTGCACTGTGTGAGGAGCAGCTCTGACTGAGTGAGTGAGTGAGTGCACTGTGTGAGGAGCAGCTCTGACTGAGTGAGTGAGTGAGTGCACTGTGTGAGGAGCAGCTCTGACTGAGTGAGTGAGTGAGTGCACTGTGTGAGGAGCAGCTCCGACTGAGTGAGTGAGTGAGTGAGTGCACTGTGTGAGGAGCAGCTCCGACTGAGTGAGTGAGTGAGTGAGTGCACTGTGTGAGGAGCAGCTCTGACTGAGTGAGTGAGTGCACTGTGTGAGGAGCAGCTCTGACTGAGTGAGGGAGTGAGTGAGTGAGTGAGTGAGTGAGTGAGTGCACTGTGTGAGGAGCAGCTCTGACTGAGTGAGTGAGTGCACTGTGTGAGGAGCAGCTCTGACTGAGTGAGTGACTGCACTGTGTGAGGAGCAGCTCTGACTGAGTGAGTGAGTGAGTGCACTGTGTGAGGAGCAGCTCTGAGTGAGTGAGTGAGTGAGTGCACTGTGTGAGGAGCAGCTCTGACTGAGTGAGTGAGTGAGTGCACTGTGTGAGGAGCAGCTCTGACTGAGTGAGTGAGTGAGTGAGTGAGTGAGTGAGTGAGTGAGTGAGTGAGTGAGTGAGTGCACTGTGTGAGGAGCAGCTCCGACTGAGTGAGTGAGTGAGTGAATGAGTGAGTGCACTGTGTGAGGAGCAGCTCTGAGTGAGTGAGTGAGTGAGTGAGTGAGTGCACTGTGTGAGGAGCAGCTCTGACTGAGTGAGTGAGT
>JAZGTH010000070.1:6890000-6955000 GCA_036877525.1 Chromobotia macracanthus | reverse complement strand
ATGAATCAATTGAATTTGACTCACTGTCAAATCAGTGGTGCAGTGGCTCATTTCCTGTTGTTTGCTTTGGCCAAATCACAGTCTTATCAATGACAGCCAGTCAGTTTGCTACATCAGCAGAGCTGCTTCTTTATGTATTTGTTGACAGTATCCTGGAATGTTACGTTTTGGAGTTGATCATCTGAACCCTTTGAGTAGCAGCTGTTGAGCTTGAGGTTTGTGTTTTCATTAGAGAGTGTTGCTTATCCAGTAGCTGTTCTCTTTCAAACAAACTAACTTTATGTAGTTTTAACCTAAAATTCTACAATTACTGTTCCATTTTCATACATTAATACAAACCAAAAAGTCACTCTTGTTGAAGATTATATGGCATTTAGGGCTTTTGTAGACTTACGCTTGTTTCTGATCTTGATCAATTGGTTGCACTTTTAAAGCTTTTGTAGGTTATAAACATTGTGAAGCTTTTCACAGATGTTGTGCTTATTCACACAATGAGCCTGACATCGCAGCATCAGCTCAATCTGTGACTGCATTTGTGTTGGGAAATCTTCTGCCTGTCAGTATTTATCAAGTTTATACTAGCTTTACAAAATCATTCACTGTCTGTGATTTATTCCCTATATATCAGCTGTTCAAAAACCATCTGCTGTTGATATCAACATAAAGTTCTGACCTTTTATAAGGTAAATGAAATAATGTAAATAAAACGATCACATGATGACCTGCAGAATTTAGTCATTGTAATGACATGCAGCCATTTTGTGTTTGAGCAGCTGAGAGGAGCTGGGGATCGAGTGATGTGGAGGTGTGAGTTTTGTGCCGAGGACCTGCAGGAGGAAGTGATGCGAGCTTGTTTAATGCACATTCAGCTGTGTGTGTTTCACCTTGACAACAGCGCAGCGGTTCTGCTGTTAGTCTCCTCCTGCTGAGAGCTGATAGACAGTATTGATTTTAAATAGCTAGTAATTCAATCAGTCATGTCCATGACATGGAACAGTGGAAACATCCAGACAGAGATTATAACTGAGCAGTTTATTTCTCGAAGTGTTTGGTTCAATGATTAGTACTATTGTCAGATTTTAGTGGAAGAAAATGACTTCAATCAGTCTAAATCACATTAAAGTTTTTAATGTGATTTATTTCATGATGTCTGGAGGAAATCTGCAGCTGTGTGTTTGACAGCTAACGTCATGTTTACTAATAATATCTCCTGAAGGATTATGTTCACTAGAAACATTTGAGGGCCTGACACTGAGTCACATGATTTGCCGTACTGTCCCCTGTTCATTCCCACAGAGAACAAGGTTGTTAACGTACAAGCAGCTGGTGCAGGGCTGTGTGTGAGGACAACGATGATTAAAAACAATCTTCTGTGCTTCTGTGTATCTGTGCTTCCTTTATTTGGGTTCAGATTGTTGTGTGGGCAGATGAGTTTGCAATTGATTTAAACATGGCTACTTTTGTTACATAAAGCTAAGCACAGCATTTCTGTTGATGTGTGAAAGCTTTATTTACCTAGCCAAAGTATTGCATTCACAAACACACATGAGGCAAGTAACATGTAGAACTGCAAAAATGATGAAACTGTGGGCTCAGATTCTGTGTAGGTTAAATAAGTCTTTTTAACCCTTAATGTTTAAAATGATGGTCTTGTATTGATGTATTTAACACACACACACACACTGAAGGCACAGGCATTTGAGAATATATTGGTGCTTTACTGCCCGATTAACAGTGGCATGCCATTGCTTCAGCACCCCGGATAGCTCTAGGAGGACACACAAACCCACTGCGGTTCACCAGAGTCCTTCACAGTGGTGATTGTCACATTGACAAAGATGAACTACTCATCCTCGTAGCATGCTGCTGTGTTGTGGGGTGTCTGAACCACAGTGACGTTTGAAAGGACTTCCATCAGTTAATGTTCATCTCAGTGTCACCACAGTCTGAGTTCTGCTTCTTTGACCTGATGATCAAAGTATGTTTGCATTCATGTGTTTATTCGTTTAATGTGTCAGACTTCTGGACAGGATACTGGACATGATACACTTCAAAAATATTACTGAAGCTAAAAGGTCCAGATAACCCTCTCACACATGAAAATGTCAGTGTTTTTATCACTTAGCTCTCTGTAGTCAGAAACATATTTCTCACTAATGGTAGTGTTATGTAAGGCGCTGTCTGGGTGTTTTACTGTAAGTTTGTTTGGAAATCAACAGGTTATTTGTGAGACTGTCTGTACAGAAACAACTGAATCTGCTCTGAGAATTAATTTATTAAACGGCTAGTGAGGACCAGGAATGAAAAGCCTTAAAAAAATATTGTTGGGTTTTTATAGCATTTGGGACTGAATCTGGTGTGTTTTTCTGAGTATGTGGCTCTGTGTATTTGACTGGTTCTTATAGCCTGCTTTGTAATTAGAGAAGTAGAACTGATGGATTGTTGTTCTGCGTGTTCTCTTGAGGGAGATAAAAACTCTGAGAAAACAGTTACTGTGTCATTTTGTTTCGAGACAGATGAAAGTAAATCAAGACTTTATGAAGGGCTTTTATTATCAGTTCATGTCTGTTGTGGTGTTGTTGCTTCTCTGTATTAATTCATTTGTGAATGAGAAGGAAATGTACTTTATCTTCTGTTCTTTTTAATAATCAGATCTACGTTCTTTGGCTGCTGTTTACTTCTGTCTCATTGTAGTCTCATCTGGTGAGGGGAGACAACTCTGAGCTGATTCTGAGATATAGGACTGTGTAAATAAAACAGAAGGTCTTTTAAGGGTGAATAAAAACATGTTCAGGTCATATTTAACCCCTGAGAGATAACAAATAATACAAAGAGATTATTAATTAATACATATACATTTATTAATTTCCATCATGCTAAAACTGAATTTTGTTCAGTTTGATTTTGGGTTGTGTGTTTCAGTTTTTTGGCTGGGGTCTAAGAGAAAAGATTTGTCTGTTATCTGTGTGTTCTGCTGTCTGTCTGTGTCTCTCTCTCTCTGGCTGCTGTGGGACAAGAGAGAAAGACAGATGACGTCTGCCTGACTTCAGTATGGTAAGCAGATAGACTCAGTCTATACACATTACTGGTCGGAGATCGGAGCTGCTGATCTCTGCTGGTTCAGGGTTTACTGCTGTTTTCATTAAGTATAAGACTTAAAGAAACAGCTCCAGCAAATTTGTTGTGTTGTCTTTAACTCACCCTGATGTTGTTTCAAACCTTTGTCTCAAACCTTGCTCTCGCTCACAAAAACAGTAACCAGGGGCTGTCAAGACCCGTCAAATAACAAAAAGCACAGTAGAAGTATCATAAAAGCTGTCCATATGACAACAGTGCTACAGTATGTTTTGTATGTTTCTATCCTAAAGAATTATTTGTACTTGATTGTATAAATCTTTGCAATTTCATGTATAAATGAACCATCAGCTAAAGAACATGAGGTGACATGATGGTATAAATGGCAGATTTTTGACCCCTTTAAAGAAATGAAATAAACAAATACTGCATGTTAAAGAAGAGTTTTCCAGCTCTTGATAAAAGGTCTTTATGTTTATGAAGATGTGACTCTTTGCTCTGTTTTATCACATGGTTGCTCTCTGTTCTGATAGTAACAGTGAAATCTAATCCACTTCAGGCCATCCCAACACCCTATTGACTGATCTACTTCGCAAATCTCTCTGGTAGTGTTGCCGGTGTGATCAAGATCTTATAGTACTGCACCAGCAGGTTTGTAATTGTTTCTATAGAACAGCACTGCTTGTGTCAAACACTCACAGATATTACATTCAGCACATACACACACACACAGTTTTCTCGTCAGTTTCTGGTGAGGTTGTCTTTGCTGTGGTCTGTGTTCGTTCTGCTGTGGTCTGTGGATGCTCTGTTGAGCGTGATGGATCATCATCTGCATATGATCACTAAACACTCCCCAAGACTTTCCAGAAGAGAAGATGAGACGTGTTTGTCACATTTCACTTAAAATCAAATAAAAATAAGAATCTTTAATTTGCTGAAAGAAAATTACGCCTACTGTTTTATTAAGATTTCAGTTTCAAACTGTGGCAGCTGAAAAAATTTTCCCCCTCAATAGAATACAATTGTCCATACAGTAAAACTTACTACAACATACATTAAATAAATAATGGAGAAACTACAATAAGTACAATATTCTATGTATATTAAGTGTAATTCATTTCAACAAATGCTGTTGTTATTTTTATGAGGGTTTGCAGTTTAAATAATGTTTTTAAATGAGAAATCTGGGGTGTAATAATTCGCTCCGGCCACTGTTTGGTGGTGAAGAAGTGTGTTTTGTACCTTACAGGAGCAGATGGGGGACTCTCCCTGGTGTGACTTTATGAATCATGTCTCATAATTGAAATACTGAATTACACGTTTTTGTGTATTCAGTATATTACAATTGAGTGTTGGCCTTTGGCAGCTGGTTCTGATTGTCTGAGAGGTTTTTCTTGCTCTGACAGATGCTCATCATAACGTCCACACATCTCTGGTGTTATTACTTTGAACCTGGATCCTCCTGCCTGTGCCAGGCCACAATATCATTGAGACTTGTGGAAGTCAGTAAGCAACTAGCCAGCGCTGTGTTTCTCAAGTTGATCGTAGAGACCAACTGTGCCAATTGGTGCTATGATATACTTAAGTTTCTGATGCTATTGAGAAACGCAGCCTAGAACAGCTTAGTGTAGTTTATTATAGTTTATTTATAGGGCATTGTTACAAGCCCAGATCACTACATTTACATTTATTCATTTAGCAGACGCTTTTATCCAAATCGACTTACAAGTGCGGACTACAACAAGCGAGTGAACCTGAAGAGGCAACTAGACACAATAAGTGCTCACAATACAAGTTTCAGACATTGCTCAGAGTATCATATTCTACAACAAGGAAGAGATTTAAAGGGAAGAGGGATAGGAAATGAAGGGAAAGGAAATGAAGGGAAAGGATTTTTTTTTTATGATGAGGTTAAGTGCTCACGAAAGAGATGTGTTTTCAGCTGTCTTTTGAATATTGCCAGGGATTCTGCATTACGGATGAAGGCAGGAAGATCATTCCACCAGCATGGAGTAGTGAACGAAAATGATCTGAGGAGTGATTTTGTGCCTCTCTGTGATGGTGCCACAAGCCTTCGTTCCTTCTGTGATCGCAGGCTTCTGGTGGGAGCATAGACTCGTAAGAATGAGTGAAAGTAGGAGGGTGCTGACCCAGTGATAGATCTGTAAGCAAGCGTCAAGGCCTTGAACTTGATGCGAGCAGTGAGCGGTAGCCAATGCAGAGAGATGAGGAGAGGGGTGACATGGGCTCTTTTGGGCTCGTTGAAGACGAGACGTGCTGCAGCGTTCTGAATCATTTGTAGAGGCTTGATTGTGCATGATGGCAGTCCTGCCAGAAGAGCATTGCAGTAATTGAGCCTAGAAATGACCAGAGCCTGGACGAGAAGGTATTTTGCATATTCTGTTAGAAAAGGCATGATTTTCCTGATGTTATGTAATGCAAATCTGCATGACCGAGCCGTCTTAGCAATGTGTTCTTTGAAGGTCATCAAAGATTACTCCAAGATTTCTGGTCACATTTGATGGGGTAATTGAAGATGTACCTAATTGGATGGTGAAATCATGATGTAGGGTTGGATTGTCAGGGAAGACAAGAAGCTCAGGCTTTGACAAGTTGAGCTGCAGATGGTGTTCTTTCATCCATGCCGAGATGTCCGCTAGACAGCTTGACATACGTGCAGCTACCGTGGGATCATCTGGAAGGAATGAAAGGAAGAGCTGCGTGTCGTCAGCATAGCAATGGTAAGAGAACCCATGTGCATGTATGATGGGGCCCCAGTGATGTTGTGTATATGGAGAAGAGGAGGGGTCCAAGAACAGAACCCTGTGGAACCCTAATGATCAGCTGATGAACTCTGGATACTTCCCCTCTCCAGGAAACCCTGAAAGACCTACCAGTAAGGTAGGTTTCAAACCAATGAAGTGGAGTACCTGTGATGCCCAGTGACGTGAGGGTGGACAGAAGGATCTGGTGATTAACTGTGTCAAAGGCAGTGGATAAATCAAGTAGGATGAGGACTGATGATTTTAAGTTAGCCTTTGCACTCCGTGACCGACAGTAGAGTCGTCTCTGTTGAGTGGCTGCTCTTGAAACCGGATTGGTTGGTGTCCAATTGGTTGTTCTGAGTGAGGAAGGAAGACATCTGATTGAAAACAACTCGCTCAAGAGTTTTTGCTATGAATGGTAGGAGAGAGACAGGTCTGTAACTGTCTACAAGTGAAGTGTCTAATGTGGGTTTTTTAAGCAGTGGGGTTACCCGAGCCTGCTTGAATGCAGTAGGGAAGATGCCAGTGTGGAGAGATGTGGTAAGTGCACTTACAGATGAGTAAGTGCTGGTGCAAGTGCAGGAGCGATGGATTGTAGGAGGTGTGAGGGGATGGGATCTAGAGGGCAGGTGGTGGGGTGGCTGTTGAGGAGAAGTTTGGAAACTTCTGTTTCAGTGAGAGGAGAGAAGGAAGACAGGCGATGTGTGCCTGTGTATGTGGTTGGTCTGGGTTCCTGTGTGTGTGGAGCTGAGAACTGGCTGCTGATGTTGGATGTTTTGTCAGTGAATAATTTAGCAAAATCATCAGCAGTTAAAGAGGTTGTGGGTGGTGGTGGAGGGGGACAGAGAAGAGAGTTGAATGTTTTGAAGAGTGTGCGTGTGTTTAAGGGCGTTGTTGATTTTATTGTGGAAATATGTGGATTTGGCAGCATGGACTTTACCAGAAAAGGATGAGAGCAGAGATTGATAGTTGCCTAGATCAGATGGGTCTTTGGATTTGTGCCATTTTCTCTCTGCAGCCCTTAGTTTGGTCCGGTGTTCACGAAGAGCATCAGATAACCAGGGATTAGAGGGAGTAGCACTCCCCACTACATCACACCACCCTGATTTCAGTGGAATGATCAGAGGTTATCTTATTTGTTCAAGCACAAGTCTTCTAGCATCATAGAGCAGTGTGGTGTCGTTTCATAAAGGCAGTGTTTATTACCCAGAATTCCTCTCTATGAGGATGTGTACATCTCTTGTGATAATTCTGCAGGCAAAACAAATCAACCATGACATTTAATTAAGCAGTTGATGTTATGATGTGATCAAGGTCTTGGATCTGTCCACATTAACGGTGTCTTGCTTGTGTGAATGATGAAAGTTAATCAGAACTTCGCCTGGAGATGTTTATACAGTATTTCCTCTTTGTGTCATCAGAGACGTGCTTTCATAATGTGAAATAATAGAAGAGCTCTGCTCGGGGTTTGATATGGATGAACGTGTGTTCTGCTCACATTTGTGCTTTAAATTGTTTTCTTCCCTGATCTCACCCATACAGAACTTTAATCACTGTACTGGCTTTATACATGTGATATAAAGCTGTGGAAACCCTCAGAAAGAGGGTTTCTCTCAGTGTGAAGAAGCAAACGTGGCAGATTAGGTTCCTCTGTGAAGATCCAGAAGTTTCTGAGTGTCTTTTTACTGGAAATATTGATTTTTTTCTATTAGGCTTTAAGATTTTGCATCATCAAAGGTCATAATATGAAGATCCTTTGTATAGGACTTACCCTGTGGTGGTAAATACAGCAGAAGATGAAGATCAGCACACAGTTTCTGTCCCTTCATCATTTGCTTAATGGCTTTTGAAGGACATTCATGTAGTAAAACTGCATGTGAAGGAGAAGTAACAGGTATGTAAGTACAAGATGTTCATGTGGAGGTGAGCTGGATCTAACACCTCCTCTATCCTCTGCCTGTTAAGCCACGATCACCCCCTGCCTCCTTTTCACATTGTTGTGTAACTTTGGCAGTCATTTGCTCTAGTGTGAACTGGCTTAGATGCACAAGTGTGCAGAAGTCATACTGTTATGCAAGCGTATTGCTGATATGTGTCTTTAATATTATTTGAGAATAATGCTTGTTTGGTTTACAGCTGTAAGTTATTTCACTGTTTCTTACTGTAACATGTTGATTGTGTCTGGATTTGATGCACTGTATTTGACTGTTAATTCTTATGCTGCTGTAAGAATGAAATGTAGTCTCTGGTCTTTCTCAGACTTAAGCACAAGTGAGGTAAATTAGAAGTTTGGTTTATGGTATATTTTATGTATCTTTTGCTTTAGCGTCTCAGCAGGAGCAAGAATGTAGATTTTCAAGCATTTTTTGTATTTTTAAATTTCCTGACACACTAAAGCAAAAGCTATGATGCCTTTTATTCTACATGCACACACACACACAGGGACACGGTGTTGCTCTGCTCTTTGGAAAGGTGTCAGCTGAAGTGCTGCAGTCTGACAGACACACACAGCTCATGTTCTTCTCATGTCGTGTTTGCAGTATGATTGTGTTCAGAAGATGAAGTGGCTCATTTCAGACAGATGTCTATTAAGTCTTTCAGATGTGATGTTTTTGTCTCGATTAAAAGCCATAGTTTCACTTTCCTTTTTCCTTTCTTCATTTACATATTTTATCTGTTTTATTCCTATAAGAATATTTTGTGTACTGCAATTTTGCATTTGTGCACTTTATGTATAAATTATGTAGCCGTGTAGTTCTGTGTAGTTCTGTTCTGTGTTTTTATGTAGCACCTAGTTCATGGAGAAAATATTTTTCGTTTCAGTATGTACTTGTATATGGTTGAAATGACAATAAACTCCCCTTGACCTTGTAAATAAGCTGTGATTGACAAAAAATTCTCTCTCTTTTCTCTCTCTCTTTCTCTCTCCATTTTAACAGAATCCTTTTGTGAATAAACTTTCTGAAATTTTTGTCCTGTTGGAAAAAAAAGATGAAAATGTATGTTGTTTAGATGAATGTATGTATTTGTTTATTAAGGAATATATATATTGTTACCCCTTACAAACCGTACATAAGTTGAACATGCATGGATGTGTTTTCAGTAAGTGCCCTTATTGGAGTATATTAGTATAAAAACATACACAATAAGAAATTAAATAATCAGATTCCTACAGTTTTTGTATATTGCTGATTTCTTGCTGTTTGTTGGTTGTTAGCTGCATTATGCAACCTCACTAGTCGTCATGATTGCTGGCCTCATTTTCCTCACAGGTCACGGGTTTGAGTCCTAATGCTGGCAGGAAATGAGTTGTCCTTGTGCAGTTACAGTGCTGTGCTGCAGTGCTGGTGTGTGGGTTAAATGCAGAGGTCACCATGTACCATGTATTATACTTCACAGCTAGCTAGAGATCTGTTAGAAAGCAGATAACACGATTAGCAGAAGATGTAGCCTGTACGGTCTAGCATGAAATAAATCATAACTTCTTTCAGTCTGTGAACAGGTTCTTGAAAATGAAGATTTATTTATGCTATACTATTCTGCTGATAAGTGTGTGTGTGTGTGTTAGGGCTGTTCTGTTGATAAGCACTGATGTGTCTATATGTGCATAGTTGTGTGTGTTGTGTGGTGTTATTTTGTTGTGTTGTGTTGGTCTCTTCTCAGTGTTATTTTTTCATAACAGCCTGTTTCATAAGAGGATCAAATGAGCAAATGTTCGTACACGAGCCAGAGGACTGTATATTTGTGTGACCTAATCCCTAGTCTTGTTTATGAAGTTGAATATTGACAAGTCTCAGTACTTATGTGTTTCTGCTGCTGAGTTTTGGTAACCAATGCAAACACCACCTCTCTCTATCTCTCTGTCTCACACACACAACTGTAGATACAGACACTGCACTACAGGTGTGTTCAGTAATCTCTTGTCTTCAGTGAGTGAAGGCAGGAGGGCACATCTGAACCCAGTGTTGTCTTCTGCTGGCTGCTGAGATGTGTGTTCATCTGCTCGAGTTTTGAAGGCGGCATAGTTGAATTCTTTGTTTTGGTCTGAAGCTCAAGTGAATTGGAGATGTGCTGTTACAGTTTGTCTGAGACCAGTTTCCCTCACTGAGATCTGCTGTCTGTAGGGAAGCAGCTGTGATTGGAGACGGCTTCAGTCATCAGCAGAATCTGAACATCACACAGGTTTGTAGGATCTGGGCTGATTTCTGATTCAGACACACATTTCATAGCTGTCTGGGTGACATGTTTGTGATATCATGAATGATGTAACTCTGTTATTTACTTGGTATTTGTACCGTGGTGCTATTATGACAAGAAATGTTGTTGTCCTTTTCACCATATGGTATTCTTTATATTAACATGGACTACAATGTAAATATTATGATATATGAAGATGACAACTCATAAAGTATCTGGTCAGTGTCATGCAGAGACCTTTAAGGGGCGTGTGTGGAAACTAAAAAAGCCCTCCCCCCTTTTTATTGGTCACATCTTTATGACAAACAAATAACACACAATATTCAAAAGCTTAAAGTCTCAAAAGCTTTATATTTATTCACTATTAATAACAGCCATCATAATAATATAGATATTTAAGGATATACAGGGTTTCAGTGCTTCTTTAAACCCAACTACAACAGCAATCTTCTGAGGAGGACTGTACATGTGTCTCGTTCAGTGTTTAGCATCACTGTGAGTTTCTCTCACTGTTCAGCTGCTGCTGATTCACGTGAGATGTTTGTGCACGGCTGGAAAACTTGATCTAGCATTTGAACAGTGATGATAATAATAAATCTGCTCCTGTCTCCCTGAGATGGTTGAGTGAGAGAGAAAGAGAGAGTTCTGGTCTCAGTTTTATTGTGCTCTTCTAAGTTATTGCTTTGGCAATATGAAACCTTTCTGTAATGCCAATAAAGTTCTACAAATTAAGTGTGTAAAACAATGTGCGTTTGTTGTTTTTCTCAGCGTTTACAGTGGTAAACTGTATGTTTCTATACATCATCTGGATCATTCAGGGCAATCATGTTGTGATGGTTGAGCTCAAATTGTGGGACAAAAATGTGGGACAAAGCTACCTAACAGTCATCAGATGCCGTTAAAGAAAGATCTTTTTGTACTCTGTTAATTTTGGGTTATATAATAATTTATCTTCTCGCTCCAGAGAACATGAGATTTGTGTCTTGGTTGTCAGCACACCAGTTTGTGCTCTATTTGTGGAGAGTGCCCACTTTAGATCTCTTGGTCCTGAGTCACAGTGTTGTCATGGTTACACAGCATCATCTGTTTGGCAGAAACTGATTCTCTGTTTGTCTCTTAGGATTTGAAGAAGGTGCTGTCGTTTCCTCCGTACCCCGAGGAGTTCCTGCACCCAGTGGTCTATGCCTGCACAGCTGTCATGCTGCTCTGTCTGTTTGCCTCCATCATCACCTACATAGTGCACCACAGGTAGGGTACACACACACACATCAGAACCCCCTTACTAGCAAAGTTTGGTCTGAATGTTCTGGTGAAAGTTTTGGACTGTGATTTACCCGTCAGAATCATATTGACTGATGATTTGCTCCTCTTCAGTGAAACACACACACACGCTTGAGATGTTTGAGAAAATAATTGTCCTGCTGAAAACAGTGCTGCTTTGGCCTGTGCATCATAAACATAAGTACCACATTTCCAGGATTAAAGCCCTTCAGTTAGAAGGTCATTACTCTGGTTATGAATACGAAAGGCGGGTTGTGATGTCATGTTTGGTTTGGATGTAATGGCTTCAGTCAAGTCACAGGTCATTTGGGCTTCAGACCCTGCAGATGTCTGCTTGTAATGTTTATGCTGTGCTGTTTAAATCATGTTCATGAATCGCTCAAGTCTGTTTTTATTCTCTTTACCTGCACTGTGTTGTCCTGTACATGTGTTTCTATCTGGGGTGTGCGATATGATGATTTTAGATCATTAAACAATTAAAATGTCTTCAGAATCTGCTTTTCCAGAGAGATCATAAAACCAGTTTACGATCATGTGACCTTGCAGTTATCATCACTCATCATCATTTATATATTACATTTAATAACTAACTTGTTTAAAATTGATTTTACTCTCATATTGTTCTTATGACACAGTTTTCTGAGCTGTCACACAGCATGTGTACAATGAGTAGTACAATGAGTAGTTAGCTAAGTTCTCTTTAGTGTTGTATTGAGCGTAAATATATTAAACTGTCACATACACACAATGTTATGTAAAAAACCACAAAGTTCACATAAACATGGTTGGTTATGTCTTTTGTTAAAGTGACGTAAACAGTTTGTATGGATGTGCTTCAGTATATTGGATCTGTGTGTTAGGTCTTAAAGTGACAGAAGCCTAATAAACTGCTGCTGTCTGTGTCATTAATAATAATAAAACAACAAAAGACAAATCAGACACTCACCGCTCAAGACAAAAATCAATCACCGCTCAAAAGACAAATTTCACTCGCTGCGTGTGGCTGAAAAACTTTTGTACCTATTTAAGCATGGAATACAGTGCAGTGCATGAAATTTAATAAAAAGTTAAATAAGATTTTTGTTATATCACCTACCGCTACTTTGGCCTAAATGGTTGTTCTTCAGTTTTGTATGTTTTGTTACTTTGTAGGGTTATATTTTTAATAAGGGAAATTAGTTTGTCTATGCAAACTGACGTGTTCCTGTAGAGCTGTAGAGCTCAACTGGTAGAGCTGTGTGTTAGCAGCACAAAGGTTCTGAGTTTGATTCCAAGGGAGCACATCATCCTGATAAAATATACCTTGTAATCCTTGAATGCACTTTGGATAAAAGCGTCTGCCAAATGAATAAATGAAACATAAGTGTATGCTGCTCAATAACTTGCAAAATGTGAAAAGCCAATTGAGTTCATATATCTTGACCATGTGTTGTTGTGCGTCTTGTGTGGCGTGTGTTTGTTTTAACAGTAGGATCAGGATCAGTCGGAAGGGATGGCACATGCTGGTGAACTTCTGTTTCCACACGGCTTTGACATTCGCTGTGTTTGCTGGAGGCATCAACAGAATCAAGTCTCCCATCATCTGCCAGGCTGTGAGTTTTCCCTTCATCTCTCACATTCAGTCATACAATGCAGACTCCATTCTTCATGTCTACTGCTGTGCACTGAGCGCGCTGCATTTGGAGTGTGTGTTTTATGTGCCCTCGTTCACTGATAGCTTCCTGCATACATATTCTGACCTAAAGCTTCTTTATTGACCTGAATGAGTCTGTTGAGAACATTATAGATTTGCTCAGAGGATGCTGTTCTGCCTGAGGACCTTTTAGTGGCGCTTCTGTTGATTCAGAGAGAGGATGCGTCCTGGTGTGTGTGTGTGTGTGTGTGTGTAAGGATGGCTCTGTTCTCCTGCAGGGCTAAAGGGATTCAGTCATTATGTAGCATAACTGCATTGATCTCACACTATAAGCTACAAAAGAGGATATTAAATCATGGGTCACTGGGACATTTCTATACATGGGGAGTTATATGTTTGTGTGTGTGTCTTTCACCGGGCTGTAAAAGATGAAGATCTGTGTGCTGGTTCTACTGGGATTGTGAGATTATATTGTGACCAAGGCCACACCCTAAAGGGTCCCCATCCACTCTCATTTATTTAATTTGTTCAGTAATATGCCAGATTTTATTTTTCATTTAAAGTTTGTTGATTGGTCTAGCGTAAATAAGTAGCCCTGCGCTATTTAAGGAAAGGTGTCATTCAATTTGCTAACTTATGTCCGTCATGTTAATGTTTGCTGATGGTTCTTGGTGGTTACAATGCCTCACGTTTAGTGCTGTTAAAATGACAGATAAGTGATATTACAGTAAAGAGAAGGAGATTCTAAAATGATTTTTACTATCAGGACTTTTTACTAACAGAACTTTACAAAACTATGGAACCATCTCTTTATTATCAAGCTATTTTAAGACATGAGACATCTCATTATTATTAAAGCAATTTTAAAGCGCATTAAAAAAACTTATTAAAGTTGTTTGCATGAATGGACTTGCTATGGAATACTAGTATATTTGCAACACTTTCCAATAGTGTTTTATTTGTTAACATTATGTAATAAAAAGATGAATAAATGCTCAAAAACTGCTCACTGTTGGTGTCATATTATCTAATGCATTTACTAATGTTAACAAATATAACCTCATTGTGAAGTGTTAACAATATTTTTTAGGCTAATTCATGGTGCACTTTATTCTGTGTTGTGTTTTGTCTGTTTGACACACCAAGGGTCTTGAAAATAAAGTAGGTTATTATGCGCTGGTAGTGTTTTTAGATATTGTTTTTTATTTCTGGCTGTACTTGACATTAATACTTTACACATTTTTACGCACAACTAAGCTTTTCTAAGCTTTGCTAAACTAGAGATTATTTTCGTGAGTTATTTTTAGAAAGACTTGTAAAAAGGTTTAAATATGCTTGACTGAAATATTTCTCATGGCCCTAAAAAATGTGTGATTATATGGACAAAAATAACGTGCATAAATTTATGTGGATAGTGTAGGAAAGCAGCCGGAAAGTGCATATATGGAAATGATTTCAACAGTGTGGCTGAGAGAATAACCAAAGGGCTCAGAGCTATGATCTACATAAAGATAGGTTAAGATCAAATATAAGGTTTTTTTTTTGTACATATTGATATTGATATTCATATACATATTCATTTGTTCATATTGATGTTTTTTCAAACTTTAATAATAATAACAGTTAATAGTGAAGAATGAGCAGATGTGTTTGAAGTTTACACACTGCTGTTGTGTAGGTGACATCTCTCTAGGGTTCAGAACAGACAGTGAGGGTCTTCTCTGAAGGTCATTCTCATATTCATTTCATCTGGTCCGTGTTGCTCAGGGACTGGAGATCCGCAGAGTTTGATTGGTCTTGCTCAAGTGATGGATGACATGAGCCAGTATAATCTGTGTAATAGAATGTGTTCTCAGTCGTTGACTCCTGATGTTATCGGAATCTCTCTCTCTCTCTCTCTCTCTCTCTCTCTCTCTCTCTCTCTCTCTCTCTCTCTGTCTCTCGGGTAATTTAAGCTGGATTTGTGTCGGTAGAGAACATGCATGTTTTTTCAGCTTGAGAACATTGTTTCAGTGTGATAAAAGGAGAACAGAGTGAAAATATGATTATTTCCTGTGATAGTTAGCAGCCATTGCTGCTCAGTATATGACAGTTTAGCATTTCACTTAGATGAATAATACAAGCTGAATATGACAAACACAAACACTTCACAGCAGCTGTGTGTGCAGAGAGCATTTATCAGTGTGTGTGTACATTTGGACTTCATTTAAACAAGTTATAGGTATATGAGTTTATCATAAATAATTTAACAGGCCCTGCTTGGCTGGTTAACAGAAGTATTAGGTTTTCTTTGTATCTGTTTAAAATCTGCTGTTGGCCTTGTTAGTGGATATTTAAATACATTTTAATATTGCCTGAAATAAATGTTGTTTGTGTCTGATTTGCCTTTGGCTGTCCTGCACTCTTAGATGTCAGTATTAACTTTGGCCTCTGCAGACTCATTGGTCAACCGTTATGATGTTACTGTAAAAGTATAAGACAACTTTACTATAAAACATTACAGTAAATCACAGCATTTTACATAATATTCTATATACTATATATGCCAATAACTATGATATTATTAATTATTTCTAAGTAATTTAGCAGGCTTTTGGAACACTGATAGTTGTGTTTACTGTGTGTGTGTGTAGACTGTCATGTGCTTAGCTGTGTGTGTGTGTTTGTAGACCGTCATGTGCTGAGCTGTGTGTGTGTGTTTGTAGACCGTCATGTGTTGAGCTGTGTGTGTGTGTTTGTAGACCGTGGTGTGTTTGTAGACCGTCATGTGTTGAGCTGTGTGTGTGTTTGTAGACCGTCATGTGTTGAGCTGTGTGTGTGTGTTTGTAGACCGTCATTGCTGAGCTGTGTGTGTGTGTTTGTAGACCGTCATGTGTTGAGCTGTGTGTGTGTGTTTGTAGACCGTCATGTGTTGAGCTGTGTGTGTGTGTTTGTAGACCGTCATGTGCTGAGCTGTGTGTGTGTGTTTGTAGACCGTCATGTGTTGAGCTGTGTGTGTGTGTTTGTAGACCGTCATGTGCTGAGCTGTGTTTGTTTGTAGACCGTCATGTGTTGAGCTGTGTGTGTGTGTTTGTAGACCGTCATGTGCTGAGCTGTGTGTGTGTGTTTGTAGACCGTCATGTGTTGAGCTGTGTGTGTGTGTTTGTAGACCGTCATGTGTTGAGCTGTGTGTGTGTGTTTGTAGACCGTCATGTGTTGAGCTGTGTGTGTGTGTTTGTAGACCGTCATGTGTTGAGCTGTGTGTGTGTGTTTGTAGACCGTCATGTGTTGAGCTGTGTGTGTGTGTTTTTTGAGACCGTCATGTGTTGAGCTGTGTGTGTGTGTTTGTTTGTAGACCGTCATGTGCTGAGCTGTGTGTGTGTGTTTGTAGACCGTCATGTGTTGAGCTGTGTGTGTGTGTTTTTGTAGACGTCATGTGTGAGTGTGTGTGTGTGTGTGGAGTGATGTTTTGAGTGTGTGTGAGTGTGTGTGTGAGTGTGTGTGTGAGTGTGTGTGTGAGTGTGTGTGTGAGTGTGTGTGTGAGTGTGAGTGTGTGTGTGTAGACATCATGTTCTGTGTGTGTGTGTTTCAGGTTGGGGTGGTGCTGCATTACTCTTCACTCTCCACTATTCTTTGGTTGGGTGTGATGGCACGGAACATCTACAAACAGGTGACCAAGAAACCACAGCAGGCGCAGGATGGGGACCAGTCTCCTCCTCCCCTGCCCAAATCACCCATGCTGAGGTACGAGACGTTGCATCACCCGTACAAACACACAGAGTTTACTTACCTCACCCTTTCACTGACTTGTCACATGACTCTTGGGTTATGAAACACGCAAAGCTGGTGAATGAATTAGCTGATCTGGCTGGTTTGATATGAACATCTTCAGTGAAGATGAAGACGAGACCCTCATATTATCCTCATATATCTTTAATCAATGTCAAACTCTTCGGCTCAATCATTCTCTATTCAGAGGAAATTTAACCTGGGAATTAGCCGTGTGTTCAGGGACTGTAGATAATATTAGAGCGTAGCTTGTATTTGAATGAGTGCATGATGAATTTCATCCGGTTTCTGATTATATACTTGAACGCTTTGTGACTAAAATCGGCCTTTCAGCTCTAGCGTTTTCTCTAGAGATGCTAACATTAGCAGAATTAATGCTAGAAAAGTTAACATTAGCAGAGTTAGCAACATAGCAACTTCTCTGGAATAATTCACCCAAAACTAAAAACTGTCATGTTCTCACCCTTGTCATTTGAAACAAAAACGTTCTGTCTTCTGTGGAACATACAGGAGATTTTTGGTAGAACGCATACACGTTTTGTTCCCACAATGAACATTAATCACCCATGTGCTGTTCCAAGTTAAACTGATGACAGAAATATTAGTTTTGGGTGAAATATTTCTTGACTTTCTCTGCAGTTAAATCTGCTGGCGGTGTGTCAGTCTCTGACTGGAGCTTGCTCATGAGTTTTTATCTGGGATTGTTCTTCTGAGTGGAATGATGAAAATAGGTCACACACAGCTGAACACAGACATTGTTTCTGTGAGCAGCAGTGAGCGCTCCGATTTCAGAGAAATGATTTACTTCCCCACAATAACTTGAGCTTCAATATCTTTGGGCTGCAGTGTATTTGGAATATACTGAGAGGTTTATAAATAGTATTCAAAATATGCACTATGGTAAACATGACCTCGGTATGTACATGTCTGATGCAGCAAGTTGGTTTAATGGTCAAATTTTGTTATTTGCTATCCTTGACGTAACTATGGTTACACTTTATTTTGATAGTCCACTTTAGAGAACCAACTAACTAAAAGTAACTTTGCAACTCCTTTCAGCAACTAACTCTCATTAGAGTTTTAGATTAGACTGTTAGGTTAGTAGAATTAGCAGTTTACCTACTTGCAGAGTTACTTATTGTAAGTAGAATGTTGGAAACCATCAAAATAATGTTTACTAATACTCTGACTGCAAGCTGACAAGTAGTTGCAAAGCTACTTATAGTTTCTAAAAATTACTTGCAGATAGCTTTATATATTTTTCTTTACATGTGCTGAAGTCATACTGACACTTGGACCTGACAACTCAAATATAAATCATTAGTGACAACTCTAAGTGGAATTACATTACTGTATGGAGTATTTGCAAGACTTTAGAAAGGAATTATATTAGTAGACTATTAGTTGGACTAAACCAGTTACCTAAGGAGATGTTTGGCAATTAGTTAACATTAACCAGTAACCCCCAGAGCAGTGATAACAAGAAAAGTAATTTCAGAAGTGGAGCAATTTTGAGGAAAGATTACAAAGACAAACATAGAGCCTAACCTAATTCAGTTCAATAGTCAGAGGAAGTGGAAGGTCAGAGGTCAGTCAGTGCTGCATCCCAATTTCACCTACTTATACTAACACATAACAGAAATGACTCCTCCTTGAAATAAACATTTCTTCATTTATTATTTCTTATGTAGTGTTTACTGTATAGTTGAATTTACTAATTAATTGACACATCACTTATTTGGTTTACTGATTCAGTGTAGCGTGACCCTTTCACATCGAATTGTGGGTAATATCAGCCATTAGAGTATGCATGGATCTGCACTTTGAATTTTCACAGGAAATACTAGACCATCCTGGTACTTTAGTGATACTCATTTTAACATGATTTGAGACATACCAATTCTTATTTTGAATACTACTTAGGATGGACAGTGTGTGAGTTGGGATGCAGGGACAGCGTTTTGTTGTATACTGCTTGTTTATATGTGTACTACACAGAACATTTATGTACATATTGCACATACTATATTCTGCAGAACTAGTATAGTAGTATGAGAGTGTTAGGAGGTGGATGAGTAGATAAATAGCTGCTTTACTCATCTGATGCCTGATATTTAACAGGCTGGTTTTTAATCTGGTGCTTTACTTTAGAGGCTGTAATCAAAGATCTTATCACGTGAAAAGTTTAGTTTTATTTGATGTAGTAATTGCAGTGATTGTTTTAACTAAACAAGATCTTTTTGCAGACTGCAGCACTTAGAGAGCTTCATGCTGAATTATACAGCAAATTACTCTCCTCAAAATGTTGGATAATTTCATGAATTATGCAGTATGTTTGGAGTATGTGGGCATGTCTGCGCAGCTGGTGGCTGTTTCAATCTACTGCAAACTGCAGAGACGCACGCTGGGACATTGTTGAAATGTGTTAACAGCCCTGATTCACAGTCTAACATTTTAGTCATTTATGTGTATGTTACTCTGCAGAGAGTTTGTGTGTATTTCACATCGCCCATATGCTGTGTGTGTGTGTGAATGGTTACATCAGGTGGCACACAGTCCTCAAGTGCCTCTTAGAGTATTAAGTGACAGCACTTTTAATACCCTGTCTCTCTCTCGCTCTCTCTCTCGTTTGATAACACTGCAGCAGTTATAAGTAATAATCCAGCATCCAAAATGCTGCAGTTTATTTTCACTTTCTTGTCATTTCGAGAATTTGCATCAGATCTGTATTCAAATGAGTGTCACAGGATTAATTTTACTGTTTTAATTTTGTCTCATGTTGTCTTCTGCTGGCATTGTAGTTTGTCACATGACCAATTTCTATTTCTCATGTCTTCTCTCAAACAGCACCTACAGTTAAAACATTTGCAGTATCTCTCTAATCTTCACTTTTGATGAAAACACTGTCTGTATTTTATGCTTTGGTGTGAAATGAGGTGAATATGTGCTTATGTTTATGTCTTCAGGTTTTATTTAGTAAGTGGAGGAGTTCCCATCATCATCTGTGGAATCACAGCAGCCATTAACATTGAGAACTACGGCAGTGGAGAGGAGACGCCATTGTAAGCAACATCTACACACTCACTGTAATACACACTCACTGTAATACACACTTACTGTAGCACATCTACAGACTCACTGTAACACACACACACTGTAATACACACTCACTGTAATACACACTCACTGTAATACACACTTACTGTAGCACATCTACAGACTCACTGTAACACACACTTACTGTAATACACACTGTAGCACATCTACAGACTCACTGTAACACACACTCACTGTAATACACACTTACTGTAGCACATCTACAGACTCACTGTAACACACGCTCACTGTAATAACAGTACAACTCACTGTAACACACACCTAATACATTACTGTAGCACATCTACAGACTCACTGTAACACACACTATGTAACACTCACTGTAATACACACTTACTGTAGCACATCTACAGACTCACTGTAACACACGCTCACTGTAATACACACTTACTGTAGCACATCTACAGACTCACTGTAACACACACTCACTGTAATACACACTTACTGTAGCACATCTACAGACTCACTGTAACACACGCTCACTGTAACACACACTCACTGTAACACACACTCACTGTAATACACACTCACTGTAACACACGACCACTGAACACACACCTCACTGTAATAACACGCACATCTACAGACTCACTGTAACACACGCTCACTGTAACACACACTCACTGTAATACACACTTACTGTAGCACATCTACAGACTCACTGTAACACACACTCACTGTAATACACACTTACTGTAGCACATCTACAGACTCACTGTAACACACGCTCACTGTAATACACACTTACTGTAATAAAACTTAGCACATCTACAGACTCACTGTAACACACACTCACTGTAACACACACTTACTGAACTGTAACACACACACTGTAATACACACTTACTGTAGCACATACATCACTAACACAAGAAAAACTCACTGTAACACACTCACTGTAAACACACTTACTGTGAGCATCTACAGACTCACTGTAACACACACTCACTGTAATACACACTTACTGTAGCACATCTACAGACTCACTGTAACACACGCTCACTGTAACACACACTCACTGTAGCGCATCTACAGACTCATAACACACTCCTGTAATACACACTTACTGTAGCACGTCTACAGACTCACTGTAACACACGCTCACTGTAATACACACTTACTGTAGCACATCTACAGACTCACTGTAACCCTGTAGCACAACAGACTCACTGTAACACACACTCACTGTAACACACGCTCACTGTAACACACACTTACTGTAAACCATTGGCACATCTACAGACTCACTGTAACACACGCTCACTGTAATACACACTTACTGTAGCACATCTACAGACTCACTGTAACACACACTCACTGTAATACACACTTACTGTAGCACATCTACAGACTCACTGTAACACACGCTCACTGTAACACACACTCACTGTAATACACACTTACTGTAGCACATCTACAGACTCACTGTAACACACGCTCACTGTAATACACACTTACTGTAGCACATCTACAGACTCACTGTAACACACACTCACTGTAATACACACTTACTGTAGCACATCTACAGACTCACTGTAACACACGCTCACTGTAATACACACTTACTGTAGCACATCTACAGACTCACTGTAACACACACTTACTGTAATACACACTTACTGTAGCACATCTACAGACTCACTGTAACACACACTCACTGTAATACACACTTACTGTAGCACATCTACAGACTCACTGTAACACACACTCACTGTAACACACACTCACTGTAATACACACTTACTGTAATACACACTTACTGTAGCACATCTACAGACTCACTGTAAACAACAAAAATCACTGTAACACACCACTTAATACACCTGTAGCACATCTACAGACTCACTGTAACACACACACTGTAATACACACTTACTGTAGCACATCTACAGACTCACTGTAACACACACTCACTGTAATACACACTTACTGTAGCACATCTACAGACTCACTGTAACACACGCTCACTGTAATACACACTTACTGTAGCACATCTACAGACTCACTGTAACACACGCTCACTGTAATACACACTTACTGTAGCACATCTACAGACTCACTGTAACACACGCTCACTGTAATACACACTTACTGTAGCACATCTACAGACTCACTGTAACACACGCTCACTGTAATACACACTTACTGTAGCACATCTACAGACTCACTGTAACACACGCTCACTGTAATACACACTCACTGTAACACGCACTCACTGTAATACACACTGTAGCACATCTACAGACTCACTGTAACACACTCACTCGTAATACACATTACAGACTCACTGTAACACACACTCACTGTAACACACACTCACTGTAGTACACACTCTACAGACTCACTGTAACACACCACACTTACTGTAGCACATCTACAGACTCACTGTAACACACACTCACTGTAATCACGAACACACTTACTGTAATACACATTACTGTAGCACATCACGTCACTGTAACACACACTCACTGTAATACACACTTACTGTAGCACATCTACAGACTCACTGTAACACACACTCACTGTAATACACACTTACTGTAGCACATCTACAGACTCACTGTAACACACACTACTGTAATACACACTTACTGTAGCACATCTACACACTCACTGTAATACACACTCACTGTAATACACACTTACTGTAGCACATCTACAGACTCACTGTAACACACACTTGAAAGTATATACAAGAGTTTTTTGTAACTATTGGTTGTGAATTGATTTGCACTTGATTACATTGTTTTTTTTTATTGTTTTAAATGATATGCGAGCAAACAATCATTATACGTCTTTTGTATTTCTGTCATTTTAGTTGTTGGATGGCATGGGAGCCCAGTCTGGGTGCCTTCTACGGGCCTGTCATATTCATTGTCATGGTAACCTGCATCTACTTCCTGTGCACCTTAATCCAGCTGCGCAAACATCCAGAGAGGAAGTACGAGCTGAAGGCCGTTAATGAGGAGCAGCAGCAACTGGCTGATGTTGCACACTGTCACCACCAGGTGGAGCCAGAGGCAGCAGTAAATGACAGTGTATACTGCCACAGAAGCTGCCCTGGGATTATTAATCCCTCTTTGTTGGCCAATGAGCACTCATTCAAGGCTCAGCTACGGACCGCAGCCTTCACACTGTTTTTGTTTATAGCAACATGGACGTTTGGTGCTTTGGCCGTATCACAGGGTCACTTTCTGGATATGATCTTCAGCTGCCTGTATGGGGCATTTTCTGTAACGCTCGGTTTATTCATTCTCATCCATCACTGCGCCAAACGTGACGACGTGTGGCACTGCTGGTGCGCGTGTTGCCCTGGTCGACGACCCAAGGCTTGCCAGGGTCATGGACATGCCTGCAGGCGGCCCACAGTCAATGTTAATGGGGACACCCACAGTCACTGCCATTCAGATTCACCTCGTCCAGGTAAATCAATACTGAGCCACTCGAACTGTCACGGTCCCAGCAGCCTGTGCAAGCAGAGCGGGCAGAGTCACCTGACCTGCCTGACGCCGGTCTCTGCGTGCTGCACTGTCCTGCACGCTCAGCAGCTGCTGGAGGATGAGACGACCCCACATGTGCTGCTTCACGCAGACCTGGAAGGATACCGACCTGCAGTGCACCTCCATCGCTGCCTGAGGCCCCCCAAGACTAAGGCGAGACACCAGGGCCGACATCGGGCTATCGAAAGGGAGTTGGCCTTCCACATCCCCTCTGGTGCGGACAGCAGCAGTGTCCACAGCTCTCGTACCAACAGCCCGCGCAGCTTGCATGAGAGGCAGGGTCACGTTTGTCACCTGGCGCACAAAGGGCATCATGGTTGCCACCATGAGGCTCCCATTTGCCACGCTGCCCTGTGTCACCACCATATGTGCTGTGGCAAAGACGAGCTTCTGAGTCAAGTGCCATGCCAAGCAGGGACGGACGAGTCTGGAAGCTTCCTCTGCGGATGTGGGAAGATGGCGGAGGAAGAATTAGTGGCACAACAGCACACTCATTTAGAGCTGCATCCTCACAGACCGTCCTACCCTCAGAACCTGCCCAATCAGAATGGGATTCTCAAAGGAAGTGTGCACGAGGGGCTGCTGTACCCTGCTGACTCCACAGGGAATATACGCACTGGACCCTGGAGAAACGAAACTACCGTCTAGATTAAGGGCCCTTTTTTCAGCAGTGGAACTCCCAACTCTAGGAATTAAAAAAGAAACTGTTCAGGTTTTTTTTGTACCGTCACAAGTTTCATGAGCTTGTTCTTGTATTGTCCATTGTACAGGATGTTAGTAGTGGTAACTCAAATCTTACAAAAAACCTTGTTTTTATCTCTTCCGTGTCAGAGTTCAGCACCTGTTCTCTGGCCACATACACACTGCAGATCAGTATGGTTTTCACTCCTCTTCTGACTGTTTAATCTCATTCACTGAGAATGAACTGTGTTTGCTGATAATGTTGTTTTAGCGTTGCTATAAAGTTTCTTGGTCATACATGGGAAAATGTTGCTATGGCAATTACTCTATCAACCATCAAAAGATCAGAGTGACTCCTGTATTCCATACAGACACACAGATTCAGTCATGCAGCTGTCACTCTCAGATCTTGTGTACAGCACAAGATCTGTGTATCAAGTGTGTATGTGGCCGTTGTGTCTGTATTATGCCGATATGTGTATTTTATAGGTGACAAACATTGCTGTAGTGTGTGTTTGTGCAAGAGAATATTGTATGTTTGACTGTGTACAACTGCAATCAAGTGTATGTGACAAAAACTTCAAATTTCAACATATATTTATTTTTATAGGCGTATTTGACAGATGTCCAAATCATTTCTAAATACTGGGGGGAAAACTTCCAAATACATTCAAAAGAAAACTCACCAGCAATCTCCAGCCATCTGTGGTCCATTAGCTGAACATGCTTGATATATACTGTGAATACCAACTAGAGAAAACTTAGTAATGCACAAAAAAGGCCTATTTGTGTCAAACTGCTGTTCCACTGTTGAAAGGTGCAAGGTGAACAAACATAAATATTTTGTCCCAAAACCTAGCTAGCTACCTATCTAGACAGCATTTGAAGGGATAATCTGTTTGCTTGCTTTGCAGGTTTTTAGAAGATATGGAGGAAAATGCATTACCAGTCAGCATCATTTTGGCCAGATGATCAGACACCATCACATATATTGCAGAATGCATTGTGACAAGCTCAGTGGACAAATTAATCCATAAATGCTCAGTAAATTGAGAGAATAGTTTATTTTTGAAATTAGGTTTGAATATTATTCAATAATTATTAAAAAGTATGAAATCAATAAATGCACTTTCACTCAACATTTGTATGTGTTATGTATTTTTGTGTTTATGTGTCAAGTATCACGCATGTCTCCTGAGCTCTTTCAGTGAGGAGAGCTTGTTCTGTGCAGCTGCTGGTTATATAGAGCATTCCAGATTCAGTTACTTATGAGATCTTCTGTTGTTCCCACAGTGATGCAGCTCGCTAGATTTTGGAACAGAGCTGGAGTGTCTCTCTAGTTGTGCTGTTACAGATATGTGCTGATTCTTTACTGTGTCTAGAGTGAATCACAGTTCTGTCAGCAACAACATCATCACTGTGTCGACTGTTGCTAGCAGGAAAAATGATCAGATTCATTTTGATTCATTGGTGAAGAACTGTTGTAGAGACAGGTTGCTTTACCATCACTACTGCTAATGAAAAGTAGTAATGCATCGCTAAACTAGTCCTGAGTAAAACAAGCCGCTGTGACCTGCTCTAACTGACTCTTCAACATAAAAACATTTATCTTTTAGACTGTTGATGTCTGTCACTTCACATTTTTTTCAAAAAAGGTCGCAATGAGTGAATTTCACAAAATGTCTGTCATATTTCTATCCAAAATAAAAAGGAAATCTGCAAATACATTTTTCACAAAAAATTAAGATCAGTTAAGAGTTTTT
Organism: Chromobotia macracanthus; assembly: GCA_036877525.1. Classification (NCBI taxonomy): domain Eukaryota; kingdom Metazoa; phylum Chordata; class Actinopteri; order Cypriniformes; family Botiidae; genus Chromobotia; species Chromobotia macracanthus. The sequence continues at coordinate 6,929,217 of JAZGTH010000070.1, read as the reverse complement.
GACTTGTTTTTATTAATACAGTAATGCAAAAATTTCATTCAGTGAATGTAGCTCTGTTTATTTTACTGTCTTATGCTTATTTTGCTTATTTTAAAAATAAAAAATTCACATTACTTTTAAAAATACGTTATTTCTTTATACAAAATATTTTAGTTTTATTTTCTGTTTTATGATTTTGTTGTTAAATGTTTGTAAGAGTCACAAACGTGAGCAGATAGAGTTTATTATAGATTAAACTTAGATCAGAAAGACTGAATACGAATTTCTAAATTAATTTTTAATTTATATTTCACCCAAATACAAAACTGCTGTGAAATGCTAAGGATTTGGAATCACAGAATAGTTTGTAAGTCAGTTTGTGTTCATCAGTTTGTGTTCAGCAGCTTGTGCTCAGTGAGAGTGAGTGGGTGAGTGTGAGTGAGTGTGTGTGAGAGTGTGTGAGAGTGAGTGAGTGTGTGAGTGAGTGTGAGAGTGAGTGAGTGAGTGTGAGAATGAGTGTACGTCAGTACACGCTCACAAATACCTGCCTGTGAAACACTGAGCTTGTTATTTAAAGTTTTATTTACCTAGAACATGTTTCTGGTCGTATTGTGGGTTTGGAGAGAACACACAGGTTTGGTATCAGACATTTTGAGGTCTGGGACAAGTGTATCTAGGCTTGTGTGTGTGTTGTAGGGAGGGTCAGGAGAATGTTTGATCTCGGGGAGTTTGTACAGGCATCTGATCATACAGCTGCATTAGATGCCAGTCCATGTGCTGTAATCCAGTTATCTACAGCAGTTTGATTGTGTTATTTGTGTCTGTTGTGTTGACAGTGTTGTTTTCAGAATCAGAATGAGCTTTACTTGCCAAGTACACACACACACACACACACACACAGAGCTTACTGTGTTACTGTGTAGTGTAAACAAGTTGCCAGGAGACCAAAGCAAATCTCTGTTGGCTATTCATCTGTCTCTCAATTTCTTTTTTTTTTAAAAAGAACTTTAATGGCATGATTTTTATTTTCATTTTATTTTTTCTGTTACTAATATAATACCTTACTAATATAAATAATATAATAACGTATATGTATGTTAAAATAAGCTATTTCTGCAACCCTGTTACAAAACTTTGGAACCTTAATTTGTGTGAATATGTATTTTGTAACAATAAACATCCAAATTCAAAGTTTAAAGCTGCAATCCAGACCATTTGCCTCTCTGTCGTCATCTCTGTTTAAAACATTCAATTGCAGGTTACTTTACGTACTTACCATTGTGAATCAGGGTAAGGAGACTGTTTTGAACACTGACCTGTCATGTACTTGCTCAAGATTTTTGTTTATTTTTAATCAAAAAGTTAAGGATTGCAGCTGTAAGAAAATTCAACTGAATGTAGTTATATTTATGTGGTTGTACACCAAAGGCAGTTACCATAAATTAAAAAAATACATAAAATCTTTGTTTGAGTATGTTACATTACTATAACTGCATTAACAGGGTCAAGCAAGCTTCTCAGCATACATTATGGGACGCTAAAGTGTCTCATATATATTAAAAATTCATAATAACAGAATGCAAAATGTTTTGATTTACATTAATGAACTCTCTGTGATAGAGGTGAGTTAGCTTGGCTCCTTTGTCCTGATGGAGGTGCAGTTCAGTGCAGCTCTTGAAGGGGGCGTTTTTGTGGAGCTGGAGCGCTGTGGTGGAGCAGCGAGCTGGAGGAAGGTGGAGGCACTCAGCTAACACCTGACTGTTCAGAAGCAGACATGGAGGATTCTGACTTTGTGATCTCTGAACGGACCCTCTCCATCTACACAGACACCCAAAGACCTCCGCATGGCCCCGCCTGGCCCCTCGCTCTGTAGGAGAGCACTGCTTCAGTCAGTGATGGAATTATACTCAAGAACTCAGCAGTCACTCTGAATCACCCACTCTAGAAGCCAAATCACAGGTGGGCTTCACACATGTGGATGTACGGTACAGTATAGCTTTAAATCTATACTGTACATGTACTCCAGGGGTAAATCTCAGCATTTATAATTTCACTGGGTTATATTTCACCTCTAGAAATTACATTGTGCCTTTATATGTCTATACATAGATCTATTAAGATTGTTTTGCTGTGCATTTAGCTTTTGAGTTTTTAATTCTCACTGTTCCCAAAGGTAATTTTCATTACTGTAATAAAAAGGTAATTAAAAAAAGAGCTTTAAAGCAGAGCTAGGATTACCATGATGTACACAAGGTATTAATAATAAATAATATTTGCTGTCAACAGATTATTCTCATTACCATAATGAATGAGTGGGTGATTGTCATGCAAATAATGTCACAATGCAAAATATTTTAATACAGAAGCAGTTTTTCACATCTCCAGGTTTGTGTTTGCTTGTGTCTGATCTGTAATTTGTCCTGTGGTTTTTCAATGACAGATAAATAAACATTCTATTTCTTTAGTCAAATGTTTTACATTATTGTATGTTACTATAATTATAGGTCTGTTAAACGTGTGTTCTCACTGCAGGTCTTTCTGAAGAGTGACGCTCTGTGTCTGATGGTTATATGGTCTGTTAAACGTGTGTTCTCACTGCAGGTCTTTCTGAGGAGTGACGCTCTGTGTCTGATGGTTATATGGTCTGTTAAACGTGTGTTCTCACTGCAGGTCTTTCTGAAGAGTGACGCTCTGTGTCTATGGTTATATGGTCTGTTAACGTGTGTTCTCATGCAGGTCTTTCTGAAGAGTGACGCTCTGTGTCTGATGGTTATATGGTCTGTTAAACGTGTGTTCTCACTGCAGGTCTTTCTGAAGAGTGACGCTCTGTGTCTGATGGTTATATGGTCTGTTAAACGTGTGTTCTCACTGCAGGTCTTTCTGAAGAGTGACGCTCTGTGTCTGATGGTTATATGGTCTGTTAAACGTGTGTTCTCACTGCAGGTCTTTCTGAAGAGTGACGCTCTGTGTCTGATGGTTATATGGTCTGTTAAACGTGTGTTCTCACTGCAGGTCTTTCTGAAGAGTGACGCTCTGTGTCTGATGGTTATATGGTCTGTTAAACGTGTGTTCTCACTGCAGGTCTTTCTGAAGAGTGACGCTCTTTGTCTGATGGAGGGCCAGCAGGGGAGAGGGCAGCCCACTCTTCCAGCAGCTCACATCCTGGCCATGCACATCCATCAGCTAGAGATTGGCGCCTTTACCAGGATCAGCTTATCGAGCAGATCATGGTCAACAACTAGTCGTAACTGAGTGTAAACTCATTGATGACTCTCCACATAATCCCAACAGACTGGCTACACGATGTCTGCGATGTGTGTGTGTTAACGTTGGACATGTTCTTCCATACTATGGAAGTATTGGGTGTATTGATCACCTGCTAACGTCATAGCTTCTTGATAACATTTAAACTGGTTAGTGAAGATAACAACCCATGATCATTTAGCCAAATCAATCATGCAGCCCTTATTCTGCGGCTCTGTGTGCACGCCTCTGTGTATGTTTGGGTCGTGCTTTTATTTGTAGGAACCATTTTGACAACATTATGTAGTTTATATTGGTGCAAAACGCACATCAGCGTATGCTGTTTATATATTGTGAAATATCTGTCCCTGATATATGTGCAAATCTGTCTCACAGATGTCTTACTGTCTCACACAGGTTTAACACAGAAGCTCTCATGAATAACATTCATAATTCAGCATTTCCGAAAGAAAACTTCCAGTATCATGAATTTAAATTCTAGATTTTCTCTCTGCCGAGCTGAACAACGTTCACTATAAATGACTTCAGCAGACGCCAGATTCTGTCAATGAGGGCATGCGGCTCTCAAACTGCGTTCATCTCATGATGTGAAGTTTCACAATTTCACACACGTGAAAATTAAACAGTCACGTTTAATGAACACGCATGTTGAAACTACAAAGGAGAGATTCGACTACAATGGGGATCAAGATATTGTTAGTAAAACAGTAATCCACCCAAATAAACAACAGTCTGTAATCTTAGGAATATCGGCCGACAGATTTTCACATCCAGAGTGAATGATTGTATCAGTGTGGATCCGCATTGCTGGTTATTCATCTGTTCTCAGGTACTTGAAGGGAACACACAAGGTGCTCAGACACAGATATCACGACTGATCTACACAGAACATGTGAACAAGCCCATAGCAATAATTAAGCCCATACTTCTACTCATGCAAATGAGTGGAACATCTCCAACACAAAGTCAAGGAACTCCAGCAGCTCCAGTGATGTTCAGAGAGGAAACACCATGCACGAGAACTTCTCTGTGAAGCGGCTGTCTCAGAGCTACCGCGCTCAACAGCTGGGTCTCAGAGCTACCACGCTCAACAGCTGGGTCTCAGAGCTACCGCGCTCAACAGCTGGGTCTCAGAGCTACCGCGCTCAACAGCTGGGTCTCAGAGCTACCGCGCCAACAGCTGGGTCTCAGAGCTACCGGCTCAACAGCTGGGTCTCAGAGCCAGCTCCCCAACAGCTGGGTCTCAGAGCTACAACAGCGGGTCTCAGAGCTCCCACGGGTCTCAGAGCTACCGCGCCAACAGCTGGGTCTCAGAGCTACCGCGTCAACAGCTGGGTCTCAGAGCTACCGCTCAACAGCTGGGTCTCAGAGCTACCGCGCCAACAGCTGGGTCTCAGAGTACCACGCTCAACAGCTGGGTCTCAGAGCTAGCACGCTCAACAGCTGGGTCTCAGAGCTCGCGCTCAACAGCTGGGTCTCAGAGCTAGCACGCCAACAGCTGGGTCTCAGAGCTACCGCGTCAACAGCTGGGTCTCAGAGCTACCGCGCCAACAGCTGGGTCTCAGAGCTAGCACGCTCAACAGCTGGGTCTCAGAGCTACCGCGCTCAACAGCTGGGTCTCAGAGCTAGCACGCTCAACAGCTGGGTCTCAGAGCTAGCACGCTCAACAGCTGGGTCTCAGAGCTACCGCGCTCAACAGCTGGGTCTCAGAGCTAGCACGCTCAACAGCTGGGTCTCAGAGCTAGCACGCTCAACAGCTGGGTCTCAGAGCTAGCCAACAGCTGGGTCTCAGAGCTACGCGCAACAGCTGGGTCTCAGAGCTACCGCGCCAACAGCTGGGTCTCAGAGCTACCGCGCTCAACAGCTGGGTCTCAGAGCTACCGCGCTCAACAGCTGGGTCTCAGAGCTACCGCGCTCAACAGCTGGGTCTCAGAGCTACCGCGCTCAACAGCTGGGTCTCAGAGCTAGCACGCTCAACAGCTGGGTCAAGAGAAGGGTGGTTTGGATTTCCAGCTCACACAAACCGCACTTGCGCATCATTTCAAATGATGGTAAATATTGTTTCTATTTCTTGTATAAGTATACATGTGGCGCACTATTTCATTAACACTCGAGATGTTTTCATATGTTGTGTTTCAGAACAGACGGATGACGTTCAGGACATGCGCATGCGCTCTTCTGCCGGCGGTGACGTCACTGCCGCGCGCCTCACTTTCAGCAGCACCCGCAGTCGCTTCATTGGATGCTGTTTCCTCCCGTAACTTTAACACGTCGTTTTATTTCTTCAGTAATCTGACATCAATCAACTGGAATCTGGATATAAATAAACATGCACTGTAAAAGAATGCACGTAAATATTGTTCATGTAATATTTATCCTATCAAGGCTTTGCTTGTGTTCATAACTGAATGAAGTCATTTCACATGCAGACGTAAGCAATGCAGAATTATAACGTTTGTTCATTATAGCAGCACGCTGCTTCAATCTGCGCGCTTTCTGGTTTGGTTTCCGACAGTAATTCTTTTGCTGCGGCGCTATTGTACATTGTACTGAATGTGATAATGAATGATTATCTTGTGCCATGGCCTGTTTACATGGTACCTGATGTTTTACAAACATATTTGAAGGATTAGCAAATCTGTTTCCAAGTGGAACTCCTCTTCACTGAGTTGTGTAATATAGTGCAACACATTCCCAGTTCCAACATATAATGTGACTTTGACGTCCGGGGCTGATCTGAGATTACATTTCATCGTGTATTTTTTGCCTCTGTGAACACATGCATGCAGACAAAGTTCAGGGCCATTAGCACCTTCAAAAGAGCATCAACGTGACCGTAACAACCAGATAATGCAGGTCCACAGAGTCCACTTGAGTTTAAATGGAGAACTTTGCACTCACCGCAGAAGCCATGCAGTCTGTCCAGGGTCCAAGGGCCTTTGACTGACAGCAGATCACTGAAGAGCTTGAAAATTCACTTCCACTGTATAAATGAGAGTCAGTGTGAGTCTTCTGAGGAGAGCGTGAGAAGTTACACACTTCATTTCATGTTATATACATATATATAGATATATGAGAGAGAGAGAGAGAGATTCGTTAGATTTTAATCTTTAATTTGCAATGCTTCATCGTTCTTTACATTTGTATTATTTTGCACTGTTTGTTTTATTGAACTTTGCAGTGTTTTGGCAATACTGAAGAACACTTTTGTTATGAAGAGAAATGATTTTTTGTCCTAAAACTCTTGAAAAGTTCTTGAATTCTCAATCTTAGTTGTCTGCATTTATATTTTGTCCTATCATTGTTTTGCTGTAGACACCATGATGATCTACAAAAAATGGAAAGACAAATAATGATGATTATATGTTGTTTATTCTGATTTCAGACTCTGTGTGGGCCAGAGTTCAGGATTCAGCACGGTTTTTTTGAAAATACATTTTCACTACAAAGTTCATATGTTGTGGTGAGAAAAAATACTGTGTGTCAGTCTGACTGACCTCATAGCCACCAGAGGGCAGTGCTCTTTTATCAAAGGAGTCCAACAGCTTTCTTTGTGGATTCATCTAAAATAAACTACAAATCAGATTAAGCTGTAGGAAAGATCTGATGTTTTCACAATATTTACACAATAATGTCTATTTATTTATTTAACTGTCCTGAGCATAGACACACTAAGTCAAAATAGTGAAAACAGAATCCACGTTCAAGAGTTTGAGTGTGAACAGATACAAACAGGAGTGAGTAACAGAGTAAAGAGAAGGAGTGTATGTGCATTTAGTGTCTTTTGAGGTTGATCTACAGATCTTGCAGGTCTTTCTGAATGCCTCAGAGGGTATCAGCGCTCTTCTTGAGCTGAGAGATTTCCTCTTCGGTCACGGTCATGTTGATGATGCTGCCCATCCCACTGCTGTTGAGGACGCAGTTCTTCTATTTGTTTCTTAAGAAGTGTGCTTGTGCCACTGGTGTAAAATAACTGACATATTTTCATATATGAATGTTGTCTAATACATTCTGGTGTCTTATCAGTGTATGTGCAAAAGAAACAAATGTGCAATATCACTCTGAAAACATAACTACAAAGAACCTTTGCTGCAGGTCACTATATTAATTTCATAGATTTATTAATCTATGAAATAATCTATTATATCTATAATCTATTCATTTCATTAATCTATATTCATTTAGCTTTTTGTGACCTAACGAATTTCAAAGCTTGAGAATAATATTTCCATCTTTGTTGTGCTTCTCAGCTGATGATCAGATGTTTTCTCAGCATCAGTCAGTCTGAATGGTCCTCTCATCTCCAGCAGCTGTAGTGATGAGACAGGAGGGATTGAGATGATGTGAGTGGGCTCTTTCTTTCACGTGATGTAATGATTTTCTCCTCCCATGTCAGCTAGATTTTATTGGCAGATTAAAAACGCTTATACGCATGCATACACAGCTACACCTTCACATACATTTAAAAAAACAAGACCATTAAACTCACATAAATTCATATTAAAACAAAAAGCAATAATAAAGGTAGCAAAAACTAATGTTTATGTATTGTTATTTATATGTGTTATAAATGTATCATATTTCTTTAATAGAAAATGCAAAAAAGATAAATGTTTAATGCAAATTTATAAAAATGTGAATTTATAAATGTAAAAATGAAAATAAAACCGCTGTTTACTTTATAAATGATTACACTTTGATATATTTCTAATATATTAGTCTGAGTATATATGATGAGCTCTTTAATGTGCCGCATGTTTTACTGCATGGATTCTTGAGTATTAACTGGCACCAAACACTCTTAAAACTCAGAGTTACAGTGAGAGCTCAGGAGATTAACTCTTCATCTAGACATTAAGAGTGTCATCATGATGAAATCAAACCAACCAGGCAACCACAGGATTTTTCAGCCTTCTTTATTCAATTAAAGGAGCCAATGGAACAACATTGACTTTTATTTTGCATATCAAACCAAAGAATAAACAACATTTCCATTCATTTTAATCAAGTGAGCTAAATGCTGAGGGTCGGTGTTGTGCCACCCCTGCAGGTCTGAGATCAGTTGAAATACCTCTGCAGCCCCATTTTCCCATGCCCTACGCCTCTTTAAAGCTACATCTCAAAGAGGTATATGCATAGGAAAAAGGAACAACGAGCTGAATGTTGCATGTTCAGCCATGAGGACCTCAGTGGCTCGAATTTAAGACACAAAGACATTTTAATGAGCACAATGAGTGAACACTATATAAATATTTAAAAAAACATTAGTAAAGACTTCCAGTTAAACATTAATCATCAAAGGTCTGAACACATTTACACATTCTTCATTATTAACAATTATACTATAAACAAAACTTTAACAATTACACTATGAACTATGAAATAACACAAATGGAAATTGTTGTGACAAATATATTAAGCAAGTATATATATTAATCAAGAAATATGTGGGAACAATTTATATTTGTCTACAGTTATTTTCAAGCATTTCAGAATTAGCCTCTTAATGTTTTTGAAATCAAGAGAAAAAAAATCGGTAAAGTTCACCCAGACCTTTGACTGGTTGTATATATGTCTTTCTCAGTAATTAATTTTAATACGTTTAATACAACTCATATTTCATACTCCATACTCCATACTCATACTCCATACTCATACTTCATACCTTATACCTCATACTTTATACTTTATACTCACTTTATACTTTGTTGCTGTTAGATAGAAGAGGCAATTCTTTAATAATATCAGACACAGCCAAACTCAAATGTGTGTGCCCATTATAATGTAGAAAACCAAATCAAATTCATAGAAAATGATAACATTTTCCTACAGCTCTTATTTAGAATCAAAAGAGAGAGATCATGAGAGAATCTTACCGAACCAGAAGCTGGACCATCTCCTCTCTGAATCTTTTCCCCTGGGGAATTTATTCCCAAGACAAGACCTTGAAGATGTTTCAGGAAGACACAGTAACTGTTTTGGGTTTCAGCACTCGGCCTCCTTCTCTTTGGCACCTGTAATCCTGAGTTTAGCACAAAAAGCACACATTTTAAAGCAGTTTGAGGGATGGGACATTGACATTGGTTGGCACAACTGCCTGTCATACTGTGGAGTGTTTGTTCACCCTGGGCAGATGGTCGCTATCTTCAGCATAAAAAGACAGCAGCGAGAAACAGAGATTGTGAGACAAACTGTTCTCTGATGGTGAATGTTTCTTATCTTTCAGGGTCTCCAGTGCAGAAAGACTTCAGTGTCCTATAATTCAACTGACTCAAAAACCCAGGCAAGGCCACACACACACACATACAAGTGTTGCATGTGAAGGTTAGTGCAGATTTCAGCTCAACAGGGAGAAGCGTGAGGGAGTGTGTGTTTATGTGTGTTTGTGTATGTTGTTTCAGGTCTTGGCTTTTATACATACAGTCTGGGGGTTTTTTATCAGTGTAAATATTCTTTAATCACAGTGCGGGGAGTTATTTACTGTTGTTGGGAAAGATGTCTGTGGGAATGTGTATGAATATGTGCTGAATGTTTGAGAGTTTATGATCAAATTTTGTATGATGTTTTTGCAATCATGTTACTGTAAAATATTAATCTGCTAGCTCTCAAAAGGTTGCGATTTGTATAAGAGCCCAGTCCTGTGTAGACACTTTATTTAATATCACTGTCATATATATGTGTGTGTGTGTGTGTGTGTATATATGTATGTATGTAAACCACTCCACTGCATGACAGTGTCTTACCAATAACATCCCTACAGCTCTTGAAATCACTTCTAATACTGATATATCAGGGCATCTCAGGGTAACTTTCCAAATGATAGCACTGTGCCCCATCTCGCTCTCTCCCTCTTTCTCTTCAGTCTGAGAGCTCTGGGTGACTGTAAGTGGGGCAGTTGTTGCATTTTCATTTTTCAGTGTTTTGCCAGATTTCACAACATAAGAACAAATGTGCTGAGCGCAGAAGGACTGGTGGCTTTTTGTAGCTTTGCAATAAATACTGCTGTCTCAGGTCAACACACATATGCAAAGCTCTCCATTAAACTCCTTTAATTTGGGGTCTCGTTTCATGTATCAAATATCTCAGATATTTCTTCTATAATGCTTTGGGAGACATGAGCTGTAAGGTGACTGCAGATATTGTTCTCAGATCTGCTGATCTTATCTCTGCTCCTTATTAAGAGCTTTTGCATCAGTGCTGTGAAGCAAAGAGATTTACTTGTTATAATAACATTCAGACACTCGTGTTATTAACCTAACAGCTCTGAGACATAATCACATATTGTTTTGTCTATACTGAACACTGTAAATATGATTGTATTGTATAGACAGCTTTCTTAACTGATTATAGCTGCACTGCCTCAGAGCTCAACTGAGGTCACACTCACCATTTGTGCCAGAAGGAAAACAGCTGGAGATGGTGAAGTCCCAGAAGTTGTCTGTAACAGCCAATCAGTCAGTGGGAGGGCTGACAGATCTGGGCTGCAGGACTGCATGAGTGTGTGTGTGTGTGTGTGTGTCTGTCGCTTAGTCACAAATAGCATAAAAACATCATTGATTGTTCACAACAAATATCCTGACATTAGAACAGCTGTTCTAATGACACAAGATGATTCTTTGAATGGTTTGATTGATAACAGCAAGTAATTGAACGAACCTGTCAAAAACACTTTTATCTTCAGGTCTCAATTCTAATTCAATGTAATTGTGATTTATTGGCATGACAAAACTGCACATTTGTAATGGCAAAGCAATAGCAGCTAGACTGCATACAAAAATGTGTGCAGAGTAATTTCAGCAGCCTTAAGTGTTTACACACACACACACACTCCTGTGTCTCCTGTAGGATTATAATGTCCATTTCCATGATTCTCTTGTTTGAACTCTTCAGCCCAAACGCAGATGATTCTATGTATAGTAAAATAATAAAATATGAGATTTGTTAGTGTGTTCACTGTTCTATGAAGTTAAAGTTTTGCAGTACACCAAAACAGCTTCAATCAATTGGTGTGTATGTTAAATACAACCCCAAATCAGAAAAAGTTGGGACAGTATGGAAAACACAAATAAAAAAAGAAAGTAGTGATTTCTAAATTTACTTTGACTTGTATTTCATTGCAGACAATACAACAGCACATTATTTAATCTGTTCCTCATGATTTTTATTGTTTTTTCTTCAAAAAACAAAATTCGTATTTTGGTTCTTGCAACACATTTCAAAGAAAGTTGGAACAGGAGCAATTTAGGGCTAGTAATCAGGTAAATTGGTTAAATAATGATGTGATTTGAAAGAGGTGATGTCAACAGGTGATTGTAATTATGATTTGGTACAAAAGCAGCATCCAAGAACGGTCTAGTCCTTTAGGAGCAAAGATGGGCTGAGGATCGCAGTTTGCCAACAAATACGTGAGAAAATTATTAAAATGTTTAAAAACAATGTTCCTCAAAGAAAGATAGGAAGACATTTGCTTATTTCACCTTCAACAGTGCATAACATAATTAAAAAATTCAAGGAATGTGGAGGAATTTCAGTGCGTAAAGGACAAGGGCGCAAGCCTAAGCTGTGTGGTAAGAATGTGTGGCGCATTTTGAAGCACAAAATGTGACAATGAAGACCCCGTACTGTTGCCCACCTTAAGACTTGCTTGCAGCAAGAATGGGACAAAATTACACCTGAAACACTTCTTCACTTGGTGTCTTTAGTCCCTAAATGTCTTTTAAGTGTTGTGAAAAGGAATGGCAACATTACAAAGTGGTAAATGCTTTACTGTTCCAACTTTTTCTGATTTGGGGTTGTACCTTCTGGATGCTGTTACTTCAAAAAGTGACCAATAATATAGTGTGTACATATAGCGCTGCAAATTGTAATATTGGGGTTTCTTCAGTTTTACTGTATAAAAATATTAAACGTGGCAAAAAATGAATCAGGAAAAAGTGTGATTTGTTTGCATATGACATTACTGTGGTATTTTGTTATCTGATACAATTTCACGTATCAGATATGACTGGTTGCATATATCCGTATCAGTTTTATGTTAAATATGTTTAAAAATAATTTTTTTAAAGCCTGTGTGATTGTTTTACCATAAAGTAATATTTTTACACCAGCATGTATTTTGTGAAATCAAAGACATGCAACATTCACATGCTCTCTCCCTCTTCATCATCTTCATCATCCTCTTTCCCTGCAGTGATTTACAGACAGGCTGCAGTCAGGAGCTTCATTCCTCCAGAAGACAGATCAGATCAGATCTTACATTCCTCCCAGACTTTCTCGTCATGAGTGAATCCAAAAAACTGACAGGAACATATTAAAGAAATTTCATACTGTCAGTTTCTAAACTGTTATTTTGTTAACTGTTAACGTTATTTAACATTATGGCAGTTTTTGTTGTACTGTGTTCTTTTATGATGGACAGAAGGCTTTTTTATTATTAAACTGTATGTCCTTTATGCCACTTCAAAGTCAATGCTGATCGCATGAGCCAGAGCCTTCAGAGAATCAAAGAACGTCCAACTTTTGTCTGCTCTCAACATATTTGATCAACATATCTCGCATTAATATTATTCATATGTTTTTATTAGTATTATTTTATTATTAGTCAATTTTTTTGTTGAGTATTTTCATGAACTGGAGGAAGCTGTAACAGAATATATGCAGAATTGATGAGTCTGTGTCTGTCTGTCACTGTCACAGTATGTCTCGGATGCTTTTCAAGACACTCACATGGACCAGATATTCACTTCTGTTTCTGAAACAAAGCAAAAGCCATCAGACTTCATAACAGTCATTATCAAACTAGACAAACATTTTTGGAGGACAGTGTTAACTCACTGGCAGAAGTCTGGGTGTAGGTGTGTTGGTTTTTGGGGTGGGAAAGAGCTGAGAGAGTTGATGAGCACTTAAATTACACAAACACCCAACTCCGAGATGTCTGTGAGGATCATGAATAGCCACGATTCAACATCTGAACAGTAAAGTTAACTGAAATCACAGCTTTTACGAGCAGAAACCCTGCTGACAGGAATGATGAATTAATAAGAAAACAGGCATCTTTGTGTTTTTTACACAATGAACAAAATCTGATCTGTTAACTGCAGCATCATGCCACAAAGATCGAACAGTAATTAATAAAATATTCAACAACACACTGTTCAGAAAAGCAACTTTATTGTTTCTGTTTATGATGTTTTAAGCAACATTTATTGTTCACTTTCTCTAATTTACTATTTTATTTGTTTGTGTTCTGGGTCATTCCACAGGTTCATGTCTACATTTTAATACATTTCATAAAACATTACACACCGTTTCTAAAACAAAGTCATGTTAGCTGGTTGTCTTTAATCACAGTTTCATAATTAATCTTTTAATTTCTTTGTTCACTAATCCTCACCTGTGCCATGTTGGCCTGTCGCTGCGTGACATAAAAAAAAGCAGTAAATAAAAGTCTTAATTTTGTCTTTGAAACGTTTTCTTGGGAATTTAGTTTTAAACCATTTTTTAAAAAGTTTTTCTGTGTCAATATTACTTCTCATTCTGCTGTAATATCTCCAAAGTAAAGCATCTGGGTGCAACAAACCCCTAAATATAAGAAAAGCTTTAATCTTTAGGCCGCACTAACATTGTCATTGTTTACAATAAAGTTACAATAAAGTGACTGAGCTCAGCTAGATGATATTTCTGGTGTCCAGAAAACCCTTATACTAACACTTAAAATTACAACACAACCATTGTTTGAACTACTGCAGAACAGAAATTACTCTTTTCTGCTCTTATCAAGAGCTTTTGGCCTCTTTAAACTCATTTAAAATGGTCCACTGATTAAACTACATATATGAACTAAAAGCAGAATAAGAAGCTCACAGTGTACCAACACCACACTGATTTGAATTTAAAAACTTATCAGAGCGAGTGAAGAGGGTGATAAGGTGGCGACGTCACGCGGACCGCACCACTCTCACCCGCTTCAGGGTCACAGCAGAAACTCCCACAGTGACTCCCAACACACTCACTGATAAACACTTCATCAGAGTCTCTGAGCTCTGGGAAATCCAGGGGGAGACAGAAGAAAAAAGAAAGGCCTTTGTGTGATGGGAGTCGACTGCATCAGAGACGTGTACTGAGAAGGTCAGATCGGGCAGGCACTTTAATACTGTTTATAACATTTATCATTGCATATTTCACACTGTTGCTCATAGTCTAGAGTTTACAGTGGGATGTTATTTTCCAGCCCTGAACATCAAACACACCTTCACGTTCCAGCACAGCAGAACATCAGAAGAACACTGAGCAACACAACAGCAATATTAGTCTCTAAACGTGCTCACAGTCAGAACATCACTGTATTGAGATTTTTTTAAGTTTTAATGACAAAATCTGCCAATAGAACAAAAATACATTTTATGTGGAAACAAGTCTTAAATAGCTGGTCTTCGGAAGGCAACAATCATTAGTCACTAATGCTTTATCTTCTACTGAAAGTAACTAAAAATCTAATGGACTACAGATAAACAAACACACTAGATTTCAGTAGTAAACCCTGAGAGCACCCTAGTACCCCTTAACACCATCTCTCACTCTCGCAGCCTCACACTGTGTAGTGTATTACAAGCAGTAATACTCTGCCACGTCAGACCTCTCACACAGCATACGCTCATATCAGTAGATCTGTAATGCAGGACACAGAAGCTGTTTGATGTTTTGATACTCATTACTGGCTGAGATTTGCCAGCACTGTGCTGAACATTTTTCCATCTTTTCATACTATGTGGTTCAAGGCCACTTTTTTGAAATCACTTGGTTCTGAAAACAAACAATGCTGAGCACAATATTCACCATCTTTGTTTCCTTTTAATTGACTTTTTAACAAGGTTAACGAAGCAAGTCAGAATGAATAAAAGCCTTGTTTCCTTTATCACACTGTTTGAGAGCCCGACAGACAGCAGAGAGAGATTCATTAACTGCTTATTGTGTTTCTGCACATCCAGGAAGAGAGAGACCGAGAGAACAATGCTTTCAGTGTATGCATGAGTGCCTGGTCTTATGTGCAGCAATGCACAGATCCTTCACACTAATGTTTGCAAAGAAACGAGACGAGAGGTAAACTCAGATACACATTACTCATCAGCAGCTCTGTGAACATATTATTTCCTTTAACTTCCTGTTTAAGGAAATATTACTGTTAAAGTCTTCTGTCTCTTCACTTCCAGTAAACATTTCATCTCCCACATATATTTATTTACTGATGTATTAGTAGTGGGAGTGTGTTCATATTCAACTTAAATCTATTGCTGAGTTTTTGTTTGTTTGTTTTTTTTTTTTAAGTAAAACTGATCCAGCGTCTTGTGATCTGCTTTAAGACATTGTGTCTAAATAGAAATAAAGTGAAGTTTAGTCTTTAAACGTGTACTTATTTTTGTGCTTTTAAGACCAATTAAACTGAGAAATTAACTGTGAAATAATGATTAGATTAAGTATTCTTGTGTCTAATTAAACAGGACAAGATTTAGGCTGTTTTTTCTTGCTATATGCATAAACCTCGCAACATTTGATTAGATTTGTGCTATAAAAGAAGAAACACAATTAGCCAACAGAGTAAGTGAAATAAATGTAATTCAACACACAGAAATTTCTTCTGCAACTTCAGCTTAATGTTTCGTGTTCAGGATGTTTACAACTGTGTGAAACAATCACACCTGTGCAAGAAGAACGTTTTTTTCCTTAACGGCATCTGGGACAATGAGCTCCAAGAATCCTGAAGGAAACAACAGGACAGATTCAGCCTCAGATATCGTCATAATCAGATCAATTACTGAGGGTGAAAAGCAGCCCAAGGCAGAGAGACGAGCCGTGAAGGAGCTCCAGATGAGAATACTGTTACACAGTGAGAGAGAGAGAGAGAGAGAGAGAGAGAGAGAGAGAGAGAGGGGGAAAGATAGAGGGAATCTGAGCTGTTTGAGGGAAACTGATGGGGAAGATAAAGAAGGGATGCACATGAAACCTCCACAACACTGATAACACACTTTGAAGGTCTAGTTTATAAATTTGGTTCCTCTGGAGTCACTATGTTCATGTTTATGGTGCATTAACTTCAGTCTGTCTGTATGAGGGAGTCTGTCAAGAACCTTTGGATCATTGGCATCAAATCTGGTCCAGCAAATTACTGCTAAGAAACATCCACTCAGACTGAAGGAAACTGCCCGACCAACATGTAAAGTGACCGATCACTGTTCTTAGGTGTGACTGTAGCATACTGGTGGAGAGAAGTCTACGATAGATGAAACTACCAGTAACAGAACAGAGAGGATACATGTGCTACCTAACAGGGATCCAGAATAACCTCAAACAGAAATGTCCCCTAAAGAGCCTGTCAAACCCAATGATTAACTCTTTCTTCAAAGTGCTTGTACCTGGTAAACACAATATATGCCAGAATATAGACCAAACATAAACACACAAAAACACCCTTTAAAACACCTTAGCAACTGCATAGCAATGCCCTGGCAACCACACACAACAGCCTAAGATTGAGTCTCGGCAAACCCCACTCAGCAGAAAATGTCCTGTAGGTTCTGCTTATTTTTATGATTCTGTTTGATGTGGCTGGAAACTAGAAATTACACACTGCAGTTTTGACAAACAACCTGCTTTGAGCACCAGATCAGTTCATTAAAAATTATTTTTTTTATACTTCAGGTTTTTAAGTGAACACAGACAAGCCCCCCCTTACTATGTAGCTCTGTGTTCACAGCATAGATTTGCTCGTAAGAATTTAAACTCCCTGAAGTCTTACAGATTCATACAGAGGGTGGAAATATCTGTTTAATGAACAGTAATAATGTGATGAGGTCAGCCAGAGGTCCTCATTAAAACTGTCATTTACAACAGTTCATCATCACATGTACAAACTGCAAAATAATAAGATGAAAAGTAATGAATCTCACAAAAACATGTCCAGGTTACATTTTACCACAAAAGACAAAAAAAAATCTTTCGCATAAAGCTCATGAAGCCTATTTTTTAAAGCCTGTGTTGGTACAGCTATCTTTTTGGGTACTGTCCATAGAAATGAGTTTTATACTGTACTGACTGTATATTCTATCCCCTCACCCTAACCCTGAACCCAACCATCACACAAACCTTCTTTTACACATGCTTCTTTTACATTTTTAAAGAAGCATGTGTGTTTTACTGTGTTTCTCTTGATTATCCAGTAGATGTGGAACGCCTGACCTCATTTCTGTCCCTCTGCCCTGCACATGATTACAGAACTTGACTAGTAGTGAAACATGCAGTGAAGCAGACATTCAACAGTATTTAAAGTCGCCAGTACTGCACTATAAAACACACACACACACACACACACAGACAGACAGACACACACAGACAGACAGACACAGACACACACACACAGACAGACACACACACACAGACAGACACACACACACAGACACAGACAGACACACACAGACACAGACACACACACAGACACAGACACACACACACACAGACACACACACACACTTTCTATGCTTTGTAGGAACTTTCCATAGACATAATGACTTTTATATTGTTCAATATTCTATCTCCTAACCCTCACAGAAACCTTTTTGCATTTATACAAAAGATAATTTTTCATCATTTAGTATGTTTAATAATCAAGTTCCCTCATGAGGACCACTGACTGTAAAGCCTGAAAACACTTTAAGTCTAAGAGCTTTGTGGGTTCGATTCCCAGGAGGTTGTGGGTTTGATTCTCAGGGAGTACATGTACTAAGAAAATGTATAACTTCAATGCACTGTAAGTCACTCTGGATGAAAGCAATACATGATTCTGATTGGTCCACTGTAGGATTCTGCAGTCAAACAGATGATTAGTGTTGTATAATGAATACTAAACAGTATATTGACTGATGTCTCATATCTGTGTTTTCTGTATCGCTCTCTGCTTATTTTTTTATGCCTCACATGCAATAATTTCAATAAATCAATATTTGAAGTACATTTATTCATTTGTCAGGCAGGCATGTGATGAGCAGAATAATGTACAGTCAGCTGGTCATTACTGTAAAACAGGACCTGATCACACATTTGACTGAACATGATCCTGAACCTCAGTTTCAGTCTGTTTAACTGACTTTACAGTGGAGCTATTACAGGTGCCATTTATTGACCATAGCTTCTCTTAAAGGGATAGTATCCTTTAAGATAGTTCTCTTGCCTTCATGTCATTCTAAGCCTGTATACGTTTTTATTTTTGTGTGAACATCATAGAAGGGGTGGAAATATAGTCATTTGCATTTATAAACTGAGAAAAGAGGCATTAAATTCTGGAAGCAGAACCATTTATTATCAAGTACAAGAATATCAAACAAATAAAAAAAGTCTCGGTGTCCACCAAATATGTCACAGTCTGTCCTGGTATCTTTGTTACAACATAGGGCGAGTGATTTTTAGGATCCGTCTATCTTCTCCTGTACTCATGTCCCTGTCAATCAGCCCTCCAGCTGCACTGTGATTGGGTGGAAAAGTTTTACAAAGGCAGCCTTAGGCTGTCCCCACCCACTAGTGCCAGTTAAAAGTGTGTCCTGTAAGTCGGTAAAAGTTTTGATTATGTTGACGCAGGTACAAGCGCAACTGTCGCAGCACAGTGCTGTTGACGGGCGGGTGAGGGCGTCCTTTAGACTCATGCAGGCATTTCTCGTGGCCGTCACTGCGAATGCAGTAGAAGCCTTTGGTCTGGTTAAAGTAGAAGTTGGAGGCCTCAATCCAAGGAGGCAGGTCCAGGAAACGCTCGACTCTCTGAAGCTCTGGCAGGGGGTCACGAATTAACATGTCACCGTCTACAATGTGAATCTGCTCCAGGCAAAAGTGCTGCAGCCAGTTTCTCATGTGGATGTCATACAAGCTGCGCTGGATGGGTTTGTAGCGAGTGTTTAATGCGCCGTTCCTCACCAGCATGCGTTCGATGGCCTGCACAGGTTTGTGGTTCTCCAGACGGTTGAAATAAACCTGCGTGTAATCTGAGATGACCCTCTCTGCTGGATCTCTGAGGATCAGCAGCAGTTTGATGGATGGGTTTATGGAGTGTATGCGAGCAGGGGCCACTGGAGATGTGAAGTACCCCGGCGTCTTTTCTACAGTGATCTGATGAGGGTATGAGTAGGGCATCTGCTCCTGGTACCACTTCAAGCCCTTAGCGTAGTTCTCATCCCAGTCAAAGAAGTGGATCTCTGTGGCGGCAGCTGCCACTTCAGGGTGAATATCCAACATCTCCAGAAGAGCTCTGGTGCCTCCTTTTCGGACACCAATAATGATGCTGTGAGGAGTGTGCTTGCTGGTTCCTGGTGGAGGTACCAGGGAAGGGGAGACCATTTCATTCCCCAGCTCTCCAGGGCTTAGCATCGACCTGCCTGCCCAGACTTGGATGGACTCTGGTGGGGCGGCATACGTCTGGAGCACCAGGAACAGCATAGAGCTCAGGAAGCTGGCCATGGAGAATGGCAGCAGGAGATGGAAATGGAAGCCAGTGAATCAAAGCGGTAGTCAGTGATGTGTCGAAATGTTCTCTGTGATGTCACAAAGAGACGGTCAGTCAAGCTGGTAGAGTGAGACGGCCAGCAGTCCACATCACATCTGAAACACAAGGTATAAGAAAAGAGGGAGGAGCTTATTCAACATGAAGATACAGGAGCACCCAGACTTTCAAAACATCTAGGCCATACACTTGATTGGCAGATTATAACACATTATTATCTGCCATTATGCGTAAAGCAATTATGCCCTCTTATTAATAGAGAGACCAGTTTTGTCACATTGATGAACAAATGAAATAAAACAGTGCAGGAAAGAGTTCAAAAATGTTTTAAAAAACAAACAATTTAACCACTTTAATTAAAAAACACATTTTCTCCCATAAACTGACCTATATCTTGTGAACACAGTTAAAATTCCACTGAAGTTGACGCACATAAAACTGGGCATTTTTGTGATATGAGGAACTTTAAAGAATTCAGGTGAAACAAATGAATCCTCGTAACTCTACCAAAGATTAGATTATATGGAAAGTGTTGCTATTTTTATAATAATGCATTTTAATTCCCCTCAGGAAGAATAATCAGAAAATAATTACTCAGAATTCCTCAGCAGATGTACCTCCACTAAGGTGAGACAAATCCACCATCATCTTTTTAACGGGTCATAGTCCTCTCTTGGACCACATTAAAGATCAATTCTGAAACATTGTTAGGACAATAAGGCCAGATAAACATTGAATATACCCAACAGAAAGCCCAGAACGGTAGTGCAGATGTGCTTCCTGTCACTAAGAGTTAGACAGAAATGCCAAGGTCAAAATCTTCTGAAGTACCATCAAGTAGGAAGAAAAACACAGTCCGCTGAAGTAAAGTTTAAAGTTTCCCATGCAAACATACAAGTTCAACAACATCTTCTGACCTTTACACTTCAGCAGAGTGAGTCACAGATACCAGACCCTTATACACCCTTATATAGCCCAAACAAGTAAAACCTCCAGTCAAAATATTCCACTGCTGAAAGATCATTCCTGTGCGACTTACTGCTGTACTCGAAACAGATTAAAGCTCAGAACTTCATTACAGATGATGGGCATCTACACTGACACAATTACACCACAGCATCTCATCCATAAGAAAACGTCATCCAAACTACACTTCCTTGAGTTCAAGAACAGAAGAATTATTAAAGCACAACAGGTGGTCATACATCTTGTACACGTTCTTGGATGCTGCAAATTGTTGTTCATCTATGAATTTAAGAAAAACTGTCAGAAACATCTAAAGACAGAAATGACCAAACAAACAAGCACCATTGAGTTGTAGTTTTATCACGATTATTTCACAGAATTTCACAGAATATAAGCATACGATCAGAATCACATTTGAGGACAAAAACAGGTCCAAGTGTATTGCGGTTCTGAGAGTTTGGGAATGTTTGGTGAGTAGTTTCTGATTTGGAAGAGAAATGTGACTTAAATATTATTTTATGAGATTCTGCCCAACAGCAGCTCAGTGTCTTACTCCTTCTGTAAGTCACAGAACAGCCTAATCATCCTCTCATTCACATCTTCCTCCTGGACGGCCGGTGACACATGACTGTGTGTGTAATCTGTGAGCAGGATGGATGGATGGCCACAGACAGATTATTCTACACCTGTGTGATTTTATGATGGTGATAAGATGGTAATAATCAGTCATGATTAATAGGTGTGTGTGTTGAGCTACAGGTCCCTCCGCAGGAGGCAAAGAGCTGCTAATTACACAAGGCTGCTGTTTCTGTCTCATTCTAAATCTCCATCGTTCTTCAGCTCAGTGTGAAGCAGCAGGCAGCGTGACTCCTGACAGAGCATCAGCTGAGAGACATTAGCATAAAACAATGAATCTAATGACTCCGTTTCCACAATATCCACAACTGTTTTAATAGCTGCTCACGAGGATCTGTTCAGCTGAGCAGCTGTGAGCCACAGTCAGTGTGTGTTAACACAACACACGACAACACTGAAGGAAAACACCAGCTGATGTGTGTTCTGTACATTCCCATACATCTCCACTAACAAATCCCGATATCAATCACTAAGTGTTAGATTTAGGTATATAGGTATATGTACATGTTTATATGTATATATAATATATATCCTCTGTGAAAGGTTGATGCTTTAACATGCTGGAAACACTGTCAAACTATTTTTGCCAGGAGCGGCACTGAAGTGCTATTAATGTCTTGACAATCAGAATCCAGGTTTAAAATGGTACCTCACTCTGAAATCTTCTGCACACAGAACAGAATCACAAGACATCCCTCAGTGAGGCTGCTGGGATTTGTTACTTCAGAGATACGAGCACTGGACTGAGGGATGAAATGACTGAAGGAACACAGGGGTGGTGTGGAGGAGATGGAGGCAGATGGATTCTTCAGGAACACAGGGGTGGTGTGGAGGAGATGGAGGCAGATGGATTCTTCAGGAACACAGGGGTGGTGTGGAGGAGATGGAGGCAGATGGATTCTTCAGGAACACAGGGGTGGTGTGGAGGAGATGGAGGCAGATGGATTCTTCAGGAACACAGGGGTGGTGTGGAGGAGATGGAGGCAGATGGATTCTTCAGGAACACAGGGGTGGTGTGGAGGAGATGGAGGCAGATGGATTCTTCAGGAACACAGGGGTGGTGTGGAGGAGATGGAGGTAGATTGATTCTTCAGGAATCCATTCACTCTGCCAATCACACTAACACAGCTTGTCTTTTCATTTCTCTCTCTTTAAATCTCACCACAAACATGTCAATCTTTCCCCAAAGTCACAATTAAATAATTTGAAAGAAAATTATGATCCATTATAGTCATAAAAATTCTTCTTTGTGATTCTAACTCTTCTCAACAGTGAAATGTTTTCAATTTATTTTTTTACAATTTACACATTGTTTTAATCAACAAAGGCAGAATAACAAATGCTATGTAAACATCCTTCTTTTTGCATTACAATTATGAGACGAAAAAACTTGTAATAATTGTAAACAGACTTCTTTAAAGAACAAGTTTACTCCATTTTTAGGTCTTTTTTACTCCATCTTACATTTCACCTTAAAATCAACAACAGAAGATGTGTGTTACATTCACTCCACGCTTTTCTGCTCTTGGATTCTCTGGTATGTTGCAGTTCACACTTGCCTTTAAACTGTAACACTTTCCATGATGCATCTGTCCTCAGGTCATCTGTTTCTCAGATCACCAAAACACCACTACAGGCAGCTGGACAGAAGAGCCATCAATGTAATTTAGCTTCTTATTTATAACACAAACAGCACAACAATTCCCACCTCACTGTCTGTGAGAAATTCTGCTCTGGAGACAAGAACAGCAGCAGGTCTAAATCAGCATCTGTTTCTCTGACAGTTAACTGCACCAGTACACTGTAGCACCTCAAACAAACCAACCAACAAAATGATGCTTTAGAGATGTACCCTTTCAAACAATCCCTCTGGATTCTACCTTCTACATCTCCAGTCAATAAGTACAGAAGCAGCAGGACAAAAGCTTTAGCTCTGTTCCACAGACCCAGTAACCTGCCTCACACTCTACTGTCTACATAGCGGATGAGACAGTAAGTGTGTGATGAAGTATGGGGCAGATACAGCCACACAAAACGGAGGCAGCTGCTCTCTAAAGATGCATCTTATCTCAAAGGGAGCCTTATAAGGAGAATCTGCTCCCACAACATGATCCACAGAACTTGGTCACTGGCTCTACACACCCATTACACCCCTACATATTTATTTATGAATTATGCAGACTTTATTATGCTTTCTTCTACCAATACACGTGCAGTATTCTAAACACATTAACATTATCATACCATTGACCATTTAATTCAGAATCCAGAGAACTGCACATAGAATTTCACAGATTTCCCCCAACATTTAGCTCAGAAATGCAAGTGTAAACTCCTAATTCATAAAGTACAGTTGTGATGTTTCCTTAAAACTTGGCCAACATGTTTTACAGAGCAGCACAACAGTACTGCCACTCCTTAACAGCACGGTTTGTGCTGCGCCTCTGATGTTGAAATTTACTACCTGGGTATAAAACACACATTCAGACAGATCAATGGTCCACCTCAGTGCTCTAAAGTGTAACCGAAAATGAAACCTTTTAACAGGAAGAATTTCCACTTAGGGGACAAACCTGCCAAATGAATTTGCATTAAGTTGTGTGTTATTTTTCAGCAGCTCATGTAATGTGCTGAGATGGTTTGATGATGAATATTAAACAGCTCAGTGCTGGAAAAAACATTTTTCATTTGAATTGCAAACCATCTTTTCTTCACTGCCACACCTGGGAGTAATGAAACGCATTACAATGTGCAGTGTGTGTGTGTGTGTGAGACACATGGAAGAACGTCACACCTGTTAGCAAGTTTGATAAAAATATTTGAAAGATCTGCAGAAAATCCTGCCATCAGTGCCAGTGGAAATCCTGCAAGAGTGATGCCCCCAGGTGGCCAAGGTGTTAAATATTACACCTAATAATTTTAGACATTGTCTAAAGACATTGTATGTGGCAGGTACAGACACACAAAACGTGTGAAAAGTTTGCAACAGTGAGAACAAGATGGTTACCAATCTATTTCAGGAAAGAGTGCGCAAAACGATTGTTCAAAATCGTTTTTCAAACCAAACACTGTGAAGACCTTCATTATAGGGGTAGAGAGAGAGAGAGAGAGAGAGAGAGAGAGAGAGAGAGAGAGAGAGAGAGAGAGAGAGAGAGAGAGAGAGAGAGAGAGAGAGAGAGAGAGAGAGAGAGAGAGAGAATGATAAATATTCAATCTCTCCTTTCACTGGAGTTTAAAGGGCAGTGTGTTATCAGCAGACCTGAACACACAGGCAGCGGGGTTCATTTAGCAGGCACTGTGTGACTACAGCTGAGAGCTGAACACCACAGTGAGTGTTCAGACAGCAGATGGGAGAAGATCTTTGTTATCAGTGGATCTTCTGACAGTTAACCCTTGCAGGATCAATACACACAGGATGTGCCATAACAGTGAAACTAAACATCTAACACCTGCTGTGCTGAAGCGTGGTGACTCGGACACAAGAAGTCTTCATCTCACCCAACATGCAGTGCTTCCCTGCTTAGAACACGCAACACCAAAACCTATAGCTTAACTAAGACTACATTTATATGACAACAGTGTATTAAAAACCTATAGCTTAACTAAGACTACATTTATATGACAACAGTGTATTAAAAACCTATAGCTTAACTAAGACTACATTTATATGACAACAGTGTATTAAAAACCTATAGCTTAACTAAGACTACATTTATATGACAACAGTGTATTAAAAACCTATAGCTGTCAAAACAATCACAGAGCCACAAAAATGGCTAAAAACACAGTTTTGCTGTTTGCAGTTCACACAGAGTCGAAAATTGTATCATGGTCAAAAGCCGGTTTTAAAAAAAAATGTTTTCAGAACTTTGCCCTTGTCGTGTATAACTGGCCAAAATGTATAAACTTTTCAGGTTTTAGCTGAAAACTGTCGTGTAAACAGCCCTTGTGTAAACTGCAGAATATAATGCTGTAAATTAATTTCTGCAATTGACACTGTGTGGTGTGCAGTGTTGCTGCCCATGTACCAAACTCACGAGGTTCCATTCCATACCAAGATAACTTTGTAGATTTGGAAGCAGAATGCTTCCATCACTTCTGCATCACTTCCTGTACACTACACATGAACCACTAATTCTAAATGACAGCCCATTTTCTCACAAACAAAACACCGTGAGATCTTCTCTCCACTCAGCTCAGATAAAGTGACATTTACATCAGGAACCAGCCAAATCAATTAACTCTCTGCAGCAGGGACATCTCCGTTCTGTGTGGTTACATTGGAAATAAGAAACCATGAGACATACCACCTCAAAACATCATGCCAATTTAAATGACCACAGCTCATTTAAAACCTTCTTTGCTCTGATAAACTGCACATTCAGCCAGAAAACCAGCTGAAAGACCAAACGATTATCCGCATGAGGAAAACCACATGCCACACATGCCAACATCACAATCAGTTGAGGGTGAAGAGAAACACCTCAGTGTCCTTCATGTTCTGAGGGAAACATCTCCTCCAGACAGTCTGCTCCATAGTTTCTATCTAAAAGCAACAATGTTCTTTTAAGTACCTCAAGTTCATATGAAAACGACATGATCTGTACTTACCGAGCAAGCAGCACTCTCACTGTTGCTCATGCTTGATTGATTTTTAACAAGTCCTAAAGCCAAGCATTAAAATCTTTGTGCCGCTCACCCTGCACTTCTTGTGCTGATCAGTAGAGGTGCAATGTTTCTACAACCTCCAGAACACTCTAATAACATCACAGACCCATTAAACACAAACTGTACTTTATATCTGTAACTTATATTGTTCATCCAAACATTCTTCCATCATTTACATCATATACATACATGTCATTCCAAACCTGTGTTGGTAACACAAACAACAGTGGCACCCACTGACTTCCATTGTATGGACACAAACCCACTGAGACATTTTTGTATTCTATGAAATAAAAAAGTCATACAGGTTTGGAAAGCTCTCTGGACAAGTTCCTGTTTAAGAAAACTGTTGACATGGAAGATAACAACAAGCTCATTTAAACATTTCACTGAGAAATCAAATAGATTGTATTGAAACATTAGTCACACAGAATGACTTAGGAAGCCATGACAACACCCTGGTAACCACCCACCACACCCTAGCATCATGCCAACACAATCAAATGTTCTTCAGGAAATGCAAAAAAAAAAATCAAATACAACTCCACATTTCCACAGCCTTTAAAATGTCATCATATTCTCTGTTTTATATCATTCTGTTTCTGTTAATGAACAACTTAGTTAGCTCGAGATACTCACACACATACATAATGAATGAATGACTTGATAGAATAAAAACTAAATCTCCTTTAGATAAATGGCTGTGAGTGTGTAAATTATTAATGAAGCCCATCATATCATTAACGTTGGTGTTAATACACAGACCTAAAGACAAAAGACAGAAGATGAAAGATCTTCTGAATACAATGAAGATTTTCACATTCACAGTCAGATCTCCATCTGCCTCAGTGAACTGCACACTGTATGTGCAGCATTTCGAGGGATGCTGGCAAATTAAGTCGTGAGTGTGTAAAATATTTGCTCAGAGCACACAATTACTCCAAACAGAACACACAGCATCAGAGGCGTTTCCACGCGTTTCCATGTCATTTGGAGACAAATAGAGCTCCCCCGAGATGTGATGACATCTACACACAGATATGAGCATTAATGTGTCACTAATCCAGTTTCACTGCCTGTGTTTGCTCTGGCGTCCTCTGTTGGGCTCTGTTCCTTGTTTTGATTCAGAATCAAAACCCACCTCTATTCTACCAGGAGCTGCGTGCTTGTAAATATGTACTTAGTAAATGCTACAGCCGTCTGTGCGGACATGCTTTCTGCCAAATGATGGGACTGATCCATCAATGAAGCTGCAGAGAGAAGCAGAGAATTTATCAGTGTTGTAAACAAAGCTTTACCTCAGAGGAAAATAGAGTTTGCTTTAGATTGAGTCTTTAGATGGAGGAACACTGAAGCATAAATATATGTGTAAAGAAATGGATCTGAATGAGGACTGTCAAAGCTACTGGGTTACGACTGCAGTTAAAACGGCCTTGGAGGACTTCACAGTATTAGTTTTATTTTTCACATAAGATTACATCCTAAGTGCACTTTAATATTTCCAGTTTGTTTATGCCAGAGACATCAGGAACATCTAAGTGACTCCTACATACAAGCAGCATTAGACTGTTGATAAATGTTTACAGAAATACTCATCATCTTTTAAATGATTTTCAAACATACAAAAATAATCTTTGCAAACCATCAACCTCGACTGGCAAGAATAAAACACAAATGCATACGTTTGTTCAGCATTGATGTTTATGGGACACATTTGGTCCGGAGAGCCATCAGAGTGTGAACTAACCTTCATGTGACATGGCCGGACATTTTACACCCAGAGTGAAGCAGATCTCATCCAGCGGTCTTATCTATAATGACCATCTGACATTCTGCACTTCTGCTTTTTAGGAAACAGAGAGAAAACCGGCTAACAGACAATGTGAGAAAACAAGTGAATTCAATTTATATTATTTGCCTGGTCAAAACATGCCAACATGCTATAGTGTTGGTTGACAGTGCATTGCTATGCAGTTGCTGAGGTGCTCTGGGTGGATTTTAGCATGTCACTACATCACAGCTAGGGCCTTTCTCAGTGTTTGTGTACCCCAAATATAGTAAGAGTGATAGAGAAAACATGACTGGTAACCTAGAGAAAACAGATGCTCACACGCTCTCTGAACACCTGCTGACATCCAGCCGCAAACACACTCACACGCTCACATGCTCTCTGAACTACTGCTGATGTCCAGCCACAAACACACTCACACACTCACATGCTCTCTGAACTACTGCTGATGTCCAGCCACAAACACACTCACACACTCACATGCTCTCTGAACTACTGCTGATGTCCAGCCACAAACACACTCACACGCTCACATGCTCTCTGAACTACTGCTGATGTCCAGCCACAAACACACTCACACACTCACATGCTCTCTGAACTACTGCTGATGTCCAGCCACAAACACACTCACACGCTCTCTGAACTACTGCTGATGTCCAGCCACAAACACACTCACACACTCACATGCTCTCTGAACTACTGCTGATGTCCAGCCACAAACACACTCACACACTCACATGCTCTCTGAACTACTGCTGATGTCCAGCCACAAACACACTCACACACTCACATGCTCTCTGAACTACTGCTGATGTCCAGCCACAAACACACTCACACGCTCACATGCTCTCTGAACTACTGCTGATGTCCAGCCACAAACACACTCACACGCTCACATGCTCTCTGAACTACTGCTGATGTCCAGCCACTCACACGCTCACATGCTCTCTGAACTACTGCTGATGTCCAGCCACAACACATACACCTCACATGCCTCTGAACTACTGCTGATGTCCAGCCACTCACACACTCACACTCACATGCTCTTGAACTACTGCTGATGTCCAGCCACAAACACACTCACACACTCACATGCTCTCTGAACTACTGCTGATGTCCAGCCACTCACACACTCACATGCTCTCTGAACTACTGCTGATGTCCAGCCACTCACACACTCACATGCTCTCTGAACTACTGCTGATGTCCAGCCACTCACACACTCACACGCTCACATGCTCTCTGAACTACTGCTGATGTCCAGCCACAAACACACTCACACGCTCACATGCTCTCTAAACCTAAAACACACTCACACACTCACATGCTCTCTGAACTACTGCTGATGTCCAGCCACAAACACACTCACACTCACATGCTCTCTGAACTACTGCTGATGTCCAGCCACAAACACTCACACACTCACATGCTCTCTGAACTACTGCTGATGTCCAGCCACAAACACACTCACATGCTCTCTGAACTACTGCTGATGTCCAGCCACAAACACACTCACACGCACATGCTCTCTGAACTACTGCTGATGTCCAGCCACAAACATCACACACTCACATCCTCTCTGAACTACTGCTGATGTCCAGCCACAAACACACTCACACGCTCACAGCTCTCTGAACTACTGCTGTGTAGCCACTCAGCCACAAACACACTCACATCTCACATGCTCTCTGAACTACTGCTGATGTGAAACACTGGATGTCCAGCCACAAACACACTCACACGCTCACATGCTCTCTGAACTACTGCTGATGTCCAGCCGCAAACACACTCACACACTCACATGCTCTCTGAACTACTGCTGATGTCCAGCCACTCACACACTCACACGCTCTCTGAACTACTGCTGATGTCCAGCCACTCACACACTCACACGCTCACATGCTCTCTGAACTACTGCTGATGTCCAGCCACAAACACACTCACACCAAGCTCTTGAACTACTGCTGATGAGCCACTCACACGCTCTCTGAACTACTGCTGATGTCCAGCCACTCACACACTCACATGCTCTCTGAACTACTGCTGATGTCCAGCCACTCACACACTCACATGCTCTCTGAACTACTGCTGATGTCCAGCCACTCACACACTCACACGCTCACATGCTCTCTGAACTACTGCTGATGTCCAGCCACAAACACACTCACACACTCACATGCTCTCTGAACTACTGCTGATGTCCAGCCACAAACACACTCACACGCTCACATGCTCTCTGAACTACTGCTGATGTCCAGCCACAAACACACTCACATGCTCCATGCTCTCTGAACTACTGCTGATGTCCAGCCACAAACACACTCACACGCTCACATGCTCTCTGAACTACTGCTGATGTCCAGCCACTCACACACTCACACGCTCACATGCTCTCTGAACTACTGCTGATGTCCAGCCACACACACACTCACACGCTCACATGCTCTCTGAACTACTGCTGATGTCCAGCCACTCACACACTCACATGCTCTCTGAACTACTGCTGATGTCCAGCCACACACACACTCACATGCTCTCTGAACTACTGCTGATGTCCAGCCACAAACACACTCACACACTCACATGCTCTCTGAACTACTGCTGATGTCCAGCCACAAACACACTCACATGCTCTCTGAACTACTGCTGATGTCCAGCCACAACAGCTCTCTGAACTACTGCTGATGTCCAGCCACAAACACACTCCCACCGCCCCCGAACTACTGCTGTCCGCCACAAACACACTCACATGCTCTCTGAACTACTGCTGATGTCCAGCCGCAAACACACTCACACGCTCTCTGAACTACTGCTGATGTCCAGCCACAAACACACTCACACACTCACATGCTCTCTGAACTACTGCTGATGTCCAGCCACTCACACGCTCACATGCTCTCTGAACTACTGCTGATGTCCAGCCACAAACACACTCACACACTCACATGCTCTCTGAACTACTGCTGATGTCCAGCCACTCACACACTCACACGCTCTCTGAACTACTGCTGATGTCCAGCCACTCACACACTCACACGCTCTCTGAACTACTGCTGATGTCCAGCCACAAACACACTCACACACTCACATGCTCTCTGAACTACTGCTGATGTCCAGCCACAAACACACTCACATGCTCTCTGAACTACTGCTGATGTCCAGCCACAAACACACTCACACACTCACACTCTCTTAGAAAAAAAAAAAAAAAAAAAAAAAAAAAAAAAAAAAAAAAAAAAAAAAAAAAAAAAAAAAAAAAAAAAAAAAAAAAAAAAAAAAAAAAAAAAAAAAAAAAAATAAAAAAAAAAAAAAAAAAAAAAAAAAAAAAAAAAAAAAAAAACAAAAAAAAAAAAAAAAAAAAAAAAAAAAAAAAAAAAAAAAAAAAAAAAAAAAAAAAAAAAAAAAAAAAAAAAAAAAAAAAAAAAAAAAAAAAAAAAAAAAAAAAAAAATTTGGTGTCAACCAAAAAAAAAACACACACTCCCATGCTCTCTGAACTACTGCTGATGTCCAGCCACAAACACACTCACACGCTCACATGCTCTCTGAACAACTGCTGACATGTATAAATACTAACATGATATATAAAAGACTTGTGGTAAAGTTATAGTTAAAACATTATTGATTTTTCATTCAAACAGAAATAGTTTGCCTGTGTAATCATTCATCAGAACATCATGTCCTGCTTCCTCTATAAAAGCTCTGATATCTGAAACAAATTTCCTTCACATAAATCGTTCTACTTCAAAGGCAGATCAGACAGCAGAGTCCAGGAAAGCATGAAATGGAAAGCTTTAAAAGCGCCGATGGCATTTCAACTTTAGAAAGCCAGAAGAAAAGAGTCCTTATCAGCAGAACAAGAGCTGATCAGACAACAAACTTCTCTTGCTGTGACTTTCATCCTCCTCGCTTGTTTCACTCATCTGATGAATAAGTCATAAAGGCCGCACCCCCTTCGGCTGGAGCAGCGTTCGCTTCCTCCGCGGCCTGTAAAACACTGAGAAGTGTTTATGGGAGATAAGAGCCAGTGAGGTTGCCATCCCAGTAACGCTTTTTATCACGCCTTGCCCTCCCTGAGCATCTGTATTAATGATGCACACCCACAGCAGCAGAATGGATAATGAGAAGAGTTTGTGGACTCCACATTTCCAGTGTGATAGAGGAGCCAAAACAGAAACATCTTAAAGTGCGTTGCAGTTGCCCTGCTCCCTGCGCTGGGTGTTGTTTGGGGAGACATTAGCTCTGAATACCTGTCACTAAACACTGCAGTTGTGTTAAATATAAATGAGCATTTTGTCATTATAGTTTGTCATTATAGGGAATAGTTTGATATTATCTGAGGTTTGTGAGGACTGCGGTACACAGCAGAAGAACAGCAAACACGTAAAACCGACATCTGATCTGTCAGGACATATCGATCACTTCCTGTTAGACTCGGACACTCAATAGACCAAATGATCTCAGGCTGGTTTCCTTCACTGCTGGCCTTGAACAAATTTGACATGAACAGACAGACATGAACAAACAAATTCTCGCATCTACATCTAAATATACATATAAATCTACATCTAGATATGGAGTTCAGATGATTCTTAGAGCTTCATCAAGCTGTTGATCTGTTTTATGTTGATGTAACTCTGACCCAGACTTGTTAACAAGAAGAGATCTTACTAAACTGTTGTTACAGCAGAGATCTTATTAAACTGTTCTTACAGCAGAGATCTTATTAAACTGTTCTTACAGCAGAGATCTTATTAAACTGTTCTTACAGCAGAGATCTTATTAAACTGTTCTTACAGCAGAGATCTTACTAAACTCTACACCATGATATATCTTCTGTGAACAGGACTGCTTTACTGTGGTAGTAACAAATGATTGAGTATCATAAAACATACAGAGAACAAGCAGAAAATGACACCCTGCAACTTACTACCTAAAACAAGCACATGAGGAAGACTCAATCTATACAGATGCAGACAAGGGTTAAATCTGCACTAGTTTAGTCACACTGTTCAGACACACGTCAGAGGATTAGCACACATCTAACACTCTAAAAAAAAAAAAAAAAAAAACAACAAGCATCTTTTATTTGTAAAGTTTTTCATTAATTTGGAAAAATAACTATATGGATATTTATAAAGTTACTCAGGTGTGACATTAGATTTGTTCATAGTCCACATGCCTGGACTGATTCTGAAGTTTGGGACATGCTTTTATCAGTCAAAAACACAGAGAGGATGTGAAAGAACAAAGATGTTGTGTTGTTATAAGTTTATTCATACTGATGCTGCTTTCTGAGAAACCTCTATCCAGCCATATGCTGTTGTACTCTCAGCTGACCTTTAAAAACACAACACAGCTCAACACAGAGTCGAAGTTCTTCTGTCACATTGTTGACATAACACACAACATTCTTCCTCAATTGACCTGCAGGAGAAATGAACCCATATTTACATCCAAGATCAACAAATGCAGGTTTTTAAATGCTGACAATTACATCTATTACAACAATATCAACCTAGATTGTGTTCTTATCTGGGCCCATAACTAGAGATCCAGAGCAAACCACAAGAATCAAACTTTGCACGGACAGAGCAGGTGGATTCAGACCTCAGTAGAGCTTCAGTTCCCACATTGCCCATCCATGGAATTAAACCTGCACCTGGTGTGACAGCAGTCCAATTCTGCACTATTACACTGCCTGAAGACTTCATCAGTCAGTGTGTGACAGGATAAATAACCAGTTTACACAGTTAAATAACAGTACACTTCAGCCAATTCACACACTTCTCAGAGCCACTGAAGTAAATGCAACGGTTTACTGCACTAGACTAGTTTCAAACGAACATGTGTCTGTAAATGCACACGCTGCACACACAGGGAACATGTAATGAAGTTACACCATTACGCTTCATAAATGACAGTGTGTAAAGTCAAACTTAAACTGTACTTGCAACCACAAACACGAGTCGTTCTCTGTTCTTCAGAAGCTGAGGGAGGCTGAGGTTTAAACATCTGGAAATTATGCATTTAAAGACACAGTTTCTTTAAGAGGGTTTTGCATGCTGTCAGCACACTTAAAAACCTCCCCAAGACGCTTCATCTATAAATACATCCTCAGCAGACTTTGCTACACATTCACAGTCTTAAACTGTAAAGACAATTATAGTCAGCCAGCTGCAACGTTTATTTAACAGTGAGATTACACAGGTTATAGCTATTGACATTATTAAAATGATATTCCTCCTCTGTTGTGTGCTTCTATTATTATTCTATTATTTTTTTCACAGGGGTGATTATAACACTTCTACAGTACATCTAATCTTCACAAGAACCTTACAGGCTCCACTACCATTTACTGCTCTCAAACTTTTCCTTTATTAGAAATGTTTCTCTTTTTAAACATCCCGAGTAAACAACAGCCACTAAACCAGTAAGAAAACAATGTGAAACAAAGACAGTCTTAGCAATAATGTCTAACTATAAAAGCCAGCATTTACTTCACCTGAATCAGAATGATCTAGAAAGTGACAGTGTGCGGCTCAATCTGAGACAAATACTTCAGAAGCACTTCTCAAGAGCTTCCTGAGAGCCACTCTGATGGAAACTTTTGATGAGAGTTCATGTGCTGACAGAATTCAGCCAGGCTAGTCAGGCGGGAAGACTCCGTTTTCCATTGTGATGTTTGATAAACTGCTTCAGACTCTTATATAATGAACACAGGTGTCCATATGCAAAGCAAACGTCTGCATACAGCTGAGCCATCGCTCGGATTAACCACTGCATTTCCATAAGGGAGCTGATGATGCAAGTGTCACAGAAATGACACACTTCACCCTTGCCTTTATCTGATGTTAAACACAAAGCACACCATCACAGAAAACTGAAATCCTTAATTTTTGCCTTTCTACCATCATCTCTGCCAGAAACATACAATTCTAAGTTATTTGCAGAGCTTTTTTCTTAACATGGATGTCAAGTTTAAATTATAAACTGCTGTAAGAACAAGCTGCAAACGCTGCACCAATTACAGTATCCAAACAAGCAACAGAGCAGCTGGATCTTTTTTTTCTGTTTACAGAGAGACATTTCAACTCAAATGATAAATTATTATTATATAACTTACTGTTGTGAATCTGGGTAATGTATTTGCTTCATAACTGTTCATTTTTAACAAAAAAGTTACTGATTGCAGCTGTGATGCATTAACTAACTAAACATAAATTACGCGAGGACTAGTTATTATTCTAGGGATGTTAATGTTTAGTCACTACAGTTCTCCTGTAGCTCAGTGGTAGAGAATTGCGTTAGCAGTGCAAGAGGTCGTGGGTTTGATTCCCAGGGAGTACATGTACAAAGAAAATGTATAACTTCAATGCACTGTAAGTCGCTTTGAATAAAAGCGTCTGCCAAATGCATAAATGTAAATCTTCAGTAGCGTTAAAATGCAATCCCACAGTTCTTTTCTCTTTGCTACAGAATTCACCTGACAAGTGAAGCACGATCAGTACAGTCATGTGACTCGTGATTGCTCTGTATGTCTTCAATAATGCAAGCGAGATGTGTTTAATTCATTAAACAACTTCTAATGGTCATGCAGCTGGGACTTCAGTTTACACTGGTCAGCGCGTTCCAGGCGGGTCCATTATCTGCCCCATCAAGAGCTCTTTCAGCTCCATTACTTTAGTCTTGCTACTGTTTGGCCATAAGCCTGAAATTGATGATTAACTTTTGTAATTCTGTGAGCGTGTGGTAGAGGCTGCATGACCTTGCAGCAACTGCAAGACATATTCTGCAATATTATCTGAGGAAAACTGAGGGGCATGCGAGCAAATGAGGCAGTGTTATCGGCTGAGCATGCACGAGTATAATGAAGACATTTTTAAAATGAAAAGACTTTCAATAACCAGTCAGACAGCAGGATTGTTTCACTGTACTGTGCATACACATAAGACTCAGCATATCTCTGAAAACAGAGGATATTATCTCAGAAAAACAAGATGAATTAACATTTAGTGCTCAGACTCGGACATTGTTTATGGCATACGATTATTTAGCACACGGACATTAAATGAGTTTTCTGGAATTAATCTTTAGCTAGAGTTAATGGATTCATCTGAGGAAGATGATTTAACAATGTTTTTGTACATTGTTCATTAGTGACGGCTGCAGCTGGACAGGAAACACTTTGTGTGTTGTTTGCTACAGCAGAATGACACAAATCTGATATCCACAAACAGGACCAAAAGTTTTATTTACCATTTATTGAAATGGTTTTATTGAAAATAATTGTTTGACTGTTTTGCCTTCTGAAGTCTATAAAACCATTAACTGACTGAAGATGTGCAAATGTTTAGTAAAAAAGTGATTCTATCTCAAATTTACAGAATCCACCTGCACTGTTTACAGCAGCTCTGTCACGTGTTTTATAGAGGACAACATGTATAAAAGCACTGAGGCCTTTATGAAGAAAGACAGTTATCAGTTAATATTACAATATTCTTTCATATTTCTAATATGTGCAGTAAATCAGTTCACAGACTGTTTGGCCCTTACATCTCACCCTGTCAAAGCTCAGATAAACAGTCTCATTACCTTCAAATCTTCAAGAACTTCTGCGTGTGGAGTCATTAACAAAAATGTCAATTATATAAGATAATTTACACTTGTATTCTACTCTATGGGCACATTTCACAAACATGACACGTCACTCGTCTTTAATAGCAAAGAAAACTCTGGTGGCTCTCGTCTGGTTAAGATGATCATGACAGTGATATAATATAATAAAAATAAATCCTGCAGGATGGAAGATATAGGATGTGCCGCATAATAAAGTAAATCACAAAAATCACATGAGCACTGTTTCTATGACTGCTTTAATCTCATCCATACTGTACTACACACTGCAACACCATAACAATATCCCTCTCCCGCGTTTTGACAGTATTTGAGATACAGAGCCATTACACACACACACAGACACACACACACTGATTGTGTAATTGTGCAGCAACACAACAGCATGTAAAGCAGAGTAACACACAACATGGAGGAAAGGTTTCCCTCAGATCTGAAGCTGTCCTTCTGCTCATCAAGCAGAATAAATAATTCAGCACATAATACATCACTTCAGAATTTGTGATGAAAAAAATATTTTAAATTAGTTGTCAAAAGCTTCAGACTGAAGCACTCCCTTTCAGAAGAACTCCAAACACGCCACCATCCAATTACTCCAAAATGACAGTAAATTGAACAGAAGCACAAAGCCCATCACATCCAGGACATGTCATGGGAATACACACAGCATTAATGAGCCCGCCTCTTCAGAACCCCTCATGTCAGATCCGTTGATGCTCTATAAATTTAAGCAGGCTTATAGAGTGGAAGGCATTTCTAGATACATCGTACAAACGTTTTGGGGATGCAAATCATAAGGAATTTAATGATTCTAATTTAAACTTTATGATGATTCTGTTTTCTTAACACTTCCATTAATAATTCTTTTAATACTTTTGAAGAACCTTTAGCACTGCAGGCATGTGATGTTCTATCTGCACCAGCAAAAGAAACACTCAAGAACTGGTAATGAAACTAAATGTCATAAAAAATACAAGAACATGTTGATTGCCAACTCCACCTCTCTGGTGAGCTCATAAGGTAAAAAGTAAAGTAAAAGCTAACGAACGATGTAATTAATCACAAATATGCAAATCTGGTTATTAGCCTAGTTTTGCTTAGTACTGTAACTAGTTGCGTGTTATCTATTCAACCCACCTCACAGTGCTAAACAGGCCAGATGTGAGGCGGCTTCAAAACGCTAATGTCTGCTTAACTAAAAAAATGAGTCCGCAGGTGATGACGGATGGCTGTTATCACTTACGTCTTGCAGCTAAAAAGCTGATGATATCACTGGGTCTGGGAGTCTCGTGAGATGGACCGAGGTGAAGCATAGCGCTGTAGCAAATCCTTTCATTTCCCCTAAAGGACTAATCAGAAATCTGCTCCAACTGATCGCATCAGTGTACATCACATCAGTGTACTCACTTTGTACACTCTCTGTTTAACAGAAAGAGCTCATGAGCAGTCTCAACAGACACCAAATAAGTCAAATCCAGGCCAGACTTTTAAAGACATGTACGGCTAAGTGAGTATGTGGGCCAGGAGTGAAACGGTTCAGCATGCAGAAACAGGGAAATCATCCTGAGCTCTGAGTTTGGTGAAAGTTCTGCACAGGACACAGGCAGCTAAAAACAGGTTGCTGCTCTGATACCCTCACAAACAGCAGGGAAAACAGTCATAAATCAGGCAAATCAACAATCACAATGGATAAGAAAATGTTTTAAAAACATTACACATTTACATTTACAGCTTGTGGGTTTGATCCGAGGGGAACACACGTATTGACCAGCTGTAGAACTTCTGTAATTCACTCGGGATTAAAACATCATGTAAATGTTAAAAAAAATCCAATTGGACAATTATAAAAAACAAACATTCAAAGCTGCAATTTGTAACTTTTGCCTCTCTGTCGCCATCTCTGTTTGAAACATTAAATTGCAGGTTACTTTACATATTTTTCTGTACATATGTTGAAGTCAAATGAAGTCAAACTGACATTTCCTGGGAAATACGACCCGACAGCTCAAATTTTAAATCATTATTATAAAAACTTACTGTTGTGAATTGGCACAACAATTCACCAACAGCTGCCCTGGTGTTGACAGCTGTTGGTGGGAGTTTTTGCAGCAATTGTTTAAAGAAAGACGCATTGCCATCTAAACTGTGTGTTTAGCTGCTTTCCTGAAGAGTGTCTCAGACTGACAGAGACAAAGAGCTGAATGCAGAGACAGACAGCACACCTCACAGGCTAATCTGTATTTGCCCAGTTCAGCATCAAGCGTATGAAGAGCATTCCATATGAAGTGCAGAACAAACCTCTGCTGAGAGCTTTGACATGTCTGGCCTGCAGTACCACATGACTTACACATCGACTGCAGCTCACAAGCCCTGGATAAGAAACTCCTCCAGTCCTGCCATCCGCACACTCACTGCTGCTGCTGTGTACATACAATTCTTCTGGAGACCTGTAGGGTGACACATGCCAGAACATCCACTTCACCACTAGAAACTCTTCATCCTGTTCATTTAACAAACTCACATTTCACCAAAATCAAAAGATCAAATGAACTAGATTTAGCATGAGAGAAACATTCCTGTTTGAGAAACAGATCATTCCTCACAACTTTAATTACTGTAATGCAAATACAGAAACGATGACTGCTGCTGACGCAGATCTGAAGACACCTCTGAGCACTGAGTATTAAAGTTCGGCATGTAACTTCCCACACCGCGTTGTTGAGAAGAGGGCTATTCTTCCAAG